>CAEGAE010083695.1:0-115805 GCA_903067095.1 Girardinus metallicus | reverse complement strand
ATTAATTAATATAAAAAAAAATTAATCAATTCTTTTTGAAATCTAGAAAATACATAAAATTTTCCAGGTTTAATGAAAAAAAAACTATGGACTACTAGTATTTTTTTAGAGCAGAAGTGCCAAACAGCCCCTGAACTGGTGTCACCTGCAGCTCGTCCTCCATGTTGTTCCTCTCGATCAGGATTCGGTTCTTGTCCCGGTTCAGCTCGTCCAGCTGGGAGCGCAGGTCTCTCATCTCCTGCTGGTAGAGAAGCCCGACGCGGGAAGGCTCGCCGTGTTTCTGCCGGAGGCTCACCAGCTCCGTCTCCAGGATTTTGTTCTGCTGCTCCAGATGCCGGACTTTATCGATGAACATAGCGAAGCGGTCATTCAGACCCTGGACGGCGACACAAAGGCTTGTTTACAGTCATATTAACCTTCTTTATGTGAGAAAAACTGCAGAATATTCTGTGGTTCTGTTTGGATTTGGGTGATTTTAATTGCGAGTTAAGCAGCTGCTTAGGGTCTCCACGCCACCAGGGGGCCCCCAAGAGCACCACAGCTTGATTTGTTTTTTTTTCTTAATGCATTTTGTTTTTCTTAACAAAATGCATTAATGATAGCTTCACTAGCATGAAGCTATCGTTAGCTTCATGCTAATGATAGCATGAAGTGTGTATAAGCACTTTGAGTTGCTTTTGGCTTTGAGAGCAAAATTCTGTTGCAAGGCTCCAATAATAATAAAACAAAAATAAAAAACATCAAACTTGTTTACTGTAAATTCAGTGTTTATCAGCAGAAATGACTTTTAAAAACAGAACACTTCAACACCATGCTGCATTTCAAAATAAAAATATATATTTTGTTCATTTGCTACTCCTGTGAGTCATAGTAATGCTAGTATAATGTAAGCTAATGATAAATAATGCTAATGATAGCATGAAGCATTTAATGTTGACTTAATGGTATGGGGGCCCCAAATGAGAAGCTGCCCAGGGCCCAAAAAAAGGTTTGGGTCGGCCCTGCCTGCACAGACGGGAACTGATGGGGAGACAAAGGACGTTACGGGAACCAATTAACTCGCTTTGCCAGGAAACAGAATAAGACGGGATTACTGAGCCTAATGTATTATCTCTGGGCACATCCTTACACGCTGTGAGATAAACTTTTGGATAGATTGGTTTCATGGTGCGTGAGTTTCAAAGGTACAAATCTGTTCTAGCTTCTCTGTCTGCCAGTCATGGAATAGAAACAATTTCCTTTACTCCTAATGTAATAATTTATCAACTTTACCAGAGAGTTTTATACGTCACCTAACTGAAAAATGCACTCTTACTGTCCCTCTTATGGGTCAATAAACGATTATTTTACTATTATTATAACAATGAATCAAGATACGGTACCAAAAAAATTGGCTTATTGTGCAGATTTTTAACTGCTTCAGCTTATTTCATACAATGTTAAAAAAATAAATCAGAAAACTAATCTTCTATTGCTTAAAATGCAACAGCATACCATTCTAAAGCTAAATTAGTCTCAAAAATATTCCCAGTGTATACGAGATTTGTACGACAAGATTCACAAGCGTACAAAAAGATGTGTAAGTGTACAAAATGATTCACAAATGTGTACAACACAATGCATGAATGCGTACCTCAACATTCACATGTGTGTAAACTGTCTCTCAAATTTCCACGTTTCAAACTGCACACGTAGTAATAATGTATGCAAATCGAGAAACGTGTAGCCAGCTGTGGACGGATCTGTCAACTTTGACAGACGCATCTTGTTGTTAGCGTTGTGAATCTTTTTCGGACTAATTTAGCTCCATATAATTCCGCTAGGATACGCTTGATCATTCGTAGGAAAGTCCAACCACAGCATTTCCAACAGCTTGAGGTGTGGACTTTGACTAGGCCGTTGCTAAGCTTTGATTGTTTTCTTTTCCAGCCGTTCTGTTGTAGATTTTCTGCAGTAGTTGTTGATATACAGAAGAGCTCAAGTTTGACTCAATGAGACGAACCATCCAGGAATTGTGGCTTCAAAACAATACCACATTGATTATTACTATAAAGCAAATTATATGGAAGACCAAAAGTACCAAATTACAAAATTTGATTTTTCTAAATATGGAAATAGTACATTAATCATTTATAAAATGTACTGTATTCAGCATATGTTGAAAGTAAATATAACTGTTTCAGTATTTCTTTCATTATTTCATAATTCTGTGTTGTATGTAAAACCAAAAGTGCCTCAATTTAATACGTAAATATATAAATATTTGCATATTGCCTAACTGCAATGTGCAGTTACGCATTTTGCAGAAGAAACACACAAAAAATATCTAATTAAATACATTTAATTAGTTATTTAAATGATTGAGTAACTATGTTTATTTCAAAGTTAAATTAGTTAAATAAGCAGTTATTTCAGTATTTAGTGATGTCACAGTCCTGTGGTAATAATCACGACCAATCTTGAAACAATTTAATACAGAAATTAGTTGGTAAAAAAAATATATATATCCATTAACAGTACAAATTTCAAATAATCATTTGTGGTAAATTGTGTTAATTATGTTTTTAATGTATTTGCTTCCATATTTACAAAATTGGTTACAGAGTTTTTTGTGACTTATTTCTTTCTCAACAGTAATTTCGCACTTTTGATCCTGCATATTAATGAAGTTTATAACATTTTACAAAGATTTCCCAGTATCAGTGATGAAAAATATTGTTTTTGCTCTTTCATAAATGAGATAAGTAATATTTGAGCCTTAAATTCATAATATTTACCGAGCTCATTTTAACCCCACATACCTGCAGCTGCTCCTTCTCGTTGGTTCTGATCACTTTGAATTCGTTGTTGACCACAGAGGTTTGGCTCAAATCGAAAGAACCGGTCGGAACCAGAGAGAACGGAGCGGAGGACCGACCGTGGCGCCTGTACATCCCCACGGAGGATGCGCCGTGGCGGAGCGCGGACGTGGCTCTGGGCCCCGGGCAGGGCCGAGGAGCCGCGCTGCCCATGCGGGAGGCTGAGGTCGGGAAGCGGGGAGAATCACCGAAGATCTTGCGGTAGGACGACACGGTGTGCCGGTCTCCGAAGCTCATCTTGGTCTGACTCAGAGGCAGAACTGTCGGAGTTAAGGAGCTTTAATGGGTTTAGAGGGCAGCGGGTGGAGCCAAGCCCATTACACACCCACACCATGAAGGAGGACAAATGTTCACTTTGACATTTTTTTTATTTCCTTAAGGGTTACATATATAAATTAGTGTCATTTTTATGTTTAAAATACCAAAAATTCCACTTAACTTCATAATTTGGCCCATTTGATGATGTTATTTCTTTTTAATATTAAATGATTGATAATTTGATACATTTCTTGGGTGGCTACTTTTTACTTTTACTTGAGTAAATATATGTTGAAGTATAACTACTCTTATTTGAGTACAATTTTTGGGTCCTCTGCCCACCTCTGAATGTTTGTTAAAACCATCACCGTGTTCTGATGGGACATAAAACAGATAATTTGTGAGCTATGAGCCGCCTTAAGAAATGCACCGCTCCCCGGCTGAAACCAACCAATCAGAGCCAGGAGGCGGGTCTTAGCGCGCTCAATCATCCACATGTACTTGCTAAATATGCTAATGGAGGAGAAACAACTTACCATTACAGGATAACCGTTTATCCACCATCATCGGTGGCTGTGCTGACTAGCTTAGGCATTCAAAACATGCTATGCTAGCTGAAGAGAGCGCCACGCATAGGGTGATTGACAGCACTAAAACCCGCCTCCTGACTCTGTTGTTTCTAGTTAGTACTGGGAGAAAGCAGAGGAGCTAAATTTTTTCACAGATTATCTTTTATATTAGGACATAGAGACAATTTCAGCAAGTCTGTAGAAATGCATATTTTTTTATTAAAAGTTAGATTCTGCAGAATGGATATTTTGACTTTCATAACTCCTATTTAATGTCTTCCTTATAATCACCAACTGATTTTATTAAATTGATGGACATTAGCGTCTGTACTGGCTGATGTTCGTCTTGTTACATATCAGTATCGCTCCGATTCAGCAGGCTAAAATCTACAAATTAAATTTTAAAAATTTAAAATTTATCAGATATTTTTCTTGTATTCATCTATTTAGTTCTCTCCTGTATTTTTGCTTATCTTCTAGTGTTTTTTTTTTTTTTCCTGAAGGAAACAATGAATAATCTTACGGTTTTAGATGTAGTTTCAGTCCTTCACCACACGAGGGCGCAGCAGGACAAAACATGAAAATGTGAGCCTCGAAGAGGAAGTAATACAACGTATTCCCCTCTAGTAAACAGTAAAAACTGGGTTAGATGTTAAATACACGCAGAATAAAAAAGAAGAAACTTAGATGGGTTCGATCACCGAGTTTTTAACCTTTTAAGAGAAAATAAATGAATTCGGAAAACAGTTTTTGTTTGGCGGAACTTCTGCTGCAGTTCCCATGTGCAACACTAGAGGGCAGAGGTATTCAGAACACGTCCGTTCCACCAGCCTCCAATACACCTAAAAAATTCATATAACTTAACAAAATAGTTTGCATTTCTCAAGCTTTAGGTTCAAGTATAATCTAAATAGATAAAATATAAACTCTAAATTCTGTCAGTTAACTAAATTGTCATTTTAATCACTTTAAAGTCGATTATTAATTAAAAATAAATCTGTTGTAGAAATTTCTATAAAATGTATTATAGAAATAGTTTTGTTTCTATCTGTTATAGAAACAAAACTATCAGCTTTGTTTAAAGCTGACAGTTGAAAATTTACAGATTCTTTTCCTTTCTTTTATTCAGCCGTCAAAAACCTTACGAGATTTGAATATTTGACTCTGAATCTAGGTGAAATTGATAGAATTAATTCAAATTTGTTGATTTTTCTTGTACAGATTACACTTGTAAGTACACGTCTTAGTTTTCTGTATACTAGTACTAGTAAATATTAAGTACTACCACCAAGTAGCTGATCAAAACATAAATCATATTTAAAAATTACATCATCAGATGGACCAAAATATAAAGTTACGTGTAAATTTTGATAGGTTAAAGACAGAAATGAAAATGTTTAATATAAATACTATAACTACAAAATTAATATTTCTCCAATTCAATTTGATTCAGTGTAAATATAAATATAAATTAAAAAAACTATAATCAAGCTTGGTCGTCATTCAGTGAAGTTACTCATCAGAAATTTTATTCATACAAGAGTAGCAACACTTCAAAATAAAATTACTCAAGTAAAAGCAAAAAGTAGTAGTAAAAATACAAATAAAATTACATTTTTGTGTAATTGAGTAAATGTAACTAGTTACTACCGACAACTGGTCATTGCACTCCTTGTAATCTGTGTTTAATTTGCTAATCTGACCATAAAGGATTTCCCCAGAATGACTGTTTTTCACTCAGATTTTACCTGAATTTACCAATTTGGCTGCTACTTAACATCTATATGAATAACGATTCATTTATTTATTTACTCGTTTCTGGTGTTTTCAAATGAACCTGTCACGTTTACTGCGTCTTTTCTCAGAGTACGTCTCTCTCTTTATAGGCACGGCTTCCGGACAGCGGCCCCCCGCAGCTCCCCACGCTCCCACGCACAGAGGAAGAGGAACGTGCGGTGGGCTGCGTGACTGCTCACCACTGTGCGCGCTTCCGCGCAGCCGCTATTGGCTGCCCCCGTGTTGTGTGGGCGGGACACGAAACTCTGAGTCAGCTGTGACTCACCGCGCAACACGTCTGTCACCGTTGAGACGAGCCGATGCGTTCAGGGACAGTGGGAATAATTATGTACCTTGAACTCAGCGCGCTGCCGGTGTCCCAATAGGTTCTATTTTATCATTAAAATATGAATAGCAAAGGTTTCTTGGAAGAGATCCCAAACAAAGCTAATGCCTCAATATATCTGAAGCTTTTATCAAATATTTTTGGCTCATTTATCAAAATGGTGGCATGTTTTAAGATTGTTTTTTTTTTTTTTTTAAATGCCAATTGACTTCTGGATCTTTTGTAGCTTTGGGTGAACATTTTACCTCTTGGATCTGTTAAATGTAAAATAATTGATTAATAAAATGTTATTCAGATTTTCTTTTTTGATTTAATCCCCAATAGTGAAACTTTATTAATTCTTAGTTCTTCCATTATTCTGAGAAAACACTACTACAAGTTAAATTTGACCACATTTGGAGGAAGTTAGTTTGGTCACATTTGACCAAAATGAGGCATTCTGACCGACAATGCTAAATGAAAAGGATAGTAAGCACTGCATATCGACCTGAACTCAATTCTCCTATGGTGAAGCACAGTGGTGGCAGTGTCATGTTGTGGGGGAGTCTTGTCTAAAGCAGCGACAAGATGAAATTAAAAACAGAATTCTGAGAAAAAAAGTCTGAATTCTTAAATTAAAGTCTACATTTTCAACTTTGAGATCAAGTGAGTGATTAAACTCTGAATTCTGAAAAAAAAAAATCAAAATTCTGAGATTAATGTCTGGATTTTCAGATTAAAGTTAAAACTTTGTGGTGAAAGTTTTCTGAGATTAAATTCAAAATTTTTAGATTAATGTCAGAATTATGAGAAAAAAACCCATCAGAATTCTGAGATGAATATCCAAGTTTTCAGATGAAAGTCAGAATTCTGAGATTAAACTCAGAATTTTTAGATTCAAATCAGAATTATGAGGGAAATGTCAGAATTCTGAGATTAAATTCAAAAATTTTAAAGTCAGAATTCTAAGAAAACATCAGAATTCTGAGATGAATGTCCAAATTTTTAGATGAAAGTCTGGATTTTGAGATTAAAGTGAGAATTATGAGAAAAACAGTCAGAATTTTTAGATTACAATCACAATTCAAGTCACTACTTTTTCAGCTTTTTTACTCGTGTTTAATTTTTTAACTTCTCTGTCCACCTCTGGCCATAAATAACATATAAATCATGTAGTGAACTCCGCCAATGTAAATATCAGATATTTGCTACGTGATATTATCTAAAACAATATTCTGTTCGGGCCCCATGAAGCCTTCGGAGCGGCTCTGTGCCAAATAATCTAAAAATAGCTTTCTGTGGCGCTGACAGTGCAGAGAGCTCCCATTTCCTCTTCGATTGCGCGGCGCCTGAACGCACCAGCAGCCTGGCTGATGTTACTTCGCCTTGGCTGGCTTTTCACAGCGGACTTTGGGTCTTCAGGTGCGGGAGCCAGCAGACCTCTCGGCGCCGGACGCAGTGGATTTCCTCCCCGAACACATTTCATTTCTCCCCCTCTGTGTTCCGGTTCGGTCACCGTGCTGGACGTGTCTCCCACGGAGGGTGAGTGTCTCAAAGTGCGGGCTTGAACTCTGCGCGATTCCTGCGGTTCACTTGTCAGTCGCGGTGTCTCCCGGGACATTTCCGTGTCAAAAACACGCTGCTTGTTGTAAAGTGTCTCGGTTGTTTGGTGTTGACTGACGGGGATGGCTCCGGTAGCCGAGTGGAAAAGCGCTGCGTGGAATTCCCGTTACGTCGCCGCGGTGCTGTCACTCGTCAAAAAAAAAAAACCGGCGTGGCGCCAAATCTGCGCCGGAAAAAAATAGGAATTAAGCGGAATTTATTGACCGGTTTGAGGTGAAACAGGAAAAGTTGAGTAAATTGATCACTTGAGTGTGACTTGATTGAGATTTTACAATCGGATTAATTTGGTAAATGATGAAACATTTTGAATTTCACACAAACTTTCGCCACAGCGATAGATCAGATTTAAATAGCTAAAATTTTCTAATTACACAGATAAAAAAAGACCAGATTTGATTATTTTCCTCGTGTTTGAAAACTGATTTTAGTTCCTGGTTGTCTGTCTTGAAAAGTTTGGAAAAGTCCTGGAATTTATTTGGATTCTTAAGGGAACAGGAACCAGAGATAGAGAATATTTTAGTTCCCGAGTCTCTGATCCGCTGTAAAAAATGATTAAAATAGAGTTGATTCAACAAGGAGGGTTGTAGACATCCAACCATCCATCCATCTATCCATCCATCCATCCGTTCTTTTTTCTTTCCATCCATCCATCCGTTCTTTTTTCTTTCCATCCATCCATCCATCTATCCATCCATCCATCCATATATCCATCCATCCGTTCTTTTTTCTTTCCATCCATCCATCCATCCATCCATCCATCCATCCGTTCTTTTTTCTTTCCATCCATCCATCCATCCATCCGTTCTTTTTTCTTTCCATCCATCCATCCATCCATCCATCCATCCATCCATCCGTTCTTTTTTCTTTCCATCCATCCATCCATCCATCCATCCATCCATCCATCCATCCATCCATCCATCCATTTTTCTTTCCATCCATCCATTATTTTTTCTTTCCATCCATCCATCCATCCATCCATCCATCCATTTTTCTTTCCATCCATCCATCCATCCATTCTTTTTTCTTTCCATCCATCCATCCATTCTTTTTTCTTTCCATCCATCCATCATCCATCCATCATGGATTACCGCCGTTCGTTATGCAACAGAGTTTCTCCTAAAGCTCATTCTGTCTCCATGAGCTGCACTGAGACTTGTTGCTCCTGCTGAACACGTGTGTGTTTTGTGTGTGTGCACGTGTGTGTGTTTTGTGTGGGTGTGTTTGCGTGTGTGCACGTGTGTGTGTTTTGTTTGTGTGTGTTTGGTGTGTGCACGCGTGTGTGTTTGTTTGCTTTGATTGCCATCAGCCTTAAACATTCACACACACAAATGCAACAACCTGATCGTCTTCATGCGTCTCTCTGTGTGACCCGTCCAGGCCGCAGCAGATAGACGCCGCACTGATGAACCTTTGTCAGTGGGATTACAGGAGCAACCTTGCTTCTAATTTAGCCGTTAATCCAGATTAAGGTGCTGCAGGTCCTCCCTGCTTCCTGCTCAGACATCACTCTGGCAGGCAAAATCAGCATCTGCCTCGCATTTAAACGCAAACAACCCAGAACCTGAACGCACGAAACAGCCTGGTGGAACGTACATGAAATAGGGAAGGGTGATGATGCCAAAAATTTATATCACAATATATATTTTAAGTATAATAATTCACATTTTCTGCTTTTTTTTTTTTTAAAAAAAGATTGGATTTGGTCAAACAAATTACTTCAAAACTGTTTTTGCTACTTTTATTTATAAACAGTCACCAGAATAAAAAATAGATTTATACATAAACATAAAATCACACATTATGTTTAGTGTGTCAAAGAAAATATGAAATAGATAAATAAATCTAAGCTCATTTTGGCCAACAAATAAATCAGGAAATGGGGACAAGAATAAACACTGTTCTGTCCAAATATCTGGTTCTGCGCCTTTAACCAATCAGGCGAGACTAGAGGTGTTTTCACATCTTCCTGAGATTTGGTTTGAAAATGTAACAAATTGCAGATTTTGTTACATTTTCGCTTTCACACTGCAGTCTGTTAATCGAAGCAAACCTTTAGAAAAAGCAGTTCCCCTCCTCGCCTGTGGTGGCGCTCCACCAAGAGCTACGCAAAAAAAATGACATGAAAACCTCTGAAGAAAACATGAGCGCAACTTCCTTCTTCACAAAATGTAAACAAAAATGGAGTGGCGTCAGATCTTAGCGCTTGAAGGATCTTTAATTTAACTTTGGAAAACGAGCCATTTCTTCCGCTAGTGCTAACCTAGCGTGTTTGTTTTGGTTGTATTTACCCACAAAGGTTTGCGCTACCACTTCAACCGAACACCAAGTCATAAGCGGTTTGAGTTTTTCATTTGGACCGAATCAGAGTTTGATTGTGTGTTCACGCCTTCCCAAACAAACCAGACTGTAAGCTTGTCACAATAATAAATTAAGCACTTAATCAATTATGATGATAAATTAAAATGAGCAAGATAATTTAAATTTTGCTGATTTAATATTTTTTGAAGGGAAATTTTGTTACAATCCATTTTATTTATGATTTCAGTTGTGTGTGGTTTTTATTTTCTTTTTATTTGTTTATGTTTTTGGTTGTTTTATTTTGGATAATTAAAATTAAACTTAATGTTTGCTCTCTCAAAGACTAATAATTATTACATTAGTTGAAAATGGTCTCAAAATTACAATATTATAATGTATTTCTATAATTTCATGGGATCATTTAATATATTGTGACAGGCCTACCAGATTGTAATTTGTACTCTTAAGTGTGAGATTATGCAATTTCTATACAATTTTACTTTATCTTCTGGGTTCAGTACGTCCTTAAATGCAACACGAGGTAAATTCTGGGTATTTTTGGCGTTCCGTACGCAGGACCGATCCCGTATTTGTTTCCGACTCTCGGCCTGTTACAGACCGTTTCCTTTGAATGCAGTTGGCATTCACTGTGGAGAATTAGACGGAGAGAGAGAGGGAGACAGAGCGGTGTGAACTATAAATAGACAGTGGGAGAGTGGTTGTGATGATAGCATCGGCACTCAGTAATCCCTCAGTAAGGACGCCGTTACTTCACTGCAACTCCTCCACTCCTGGGGTGTTATCTGCTGGACCCGAACTTTTGACCTTCTGCTCAGCCTCCCAACATGCAGAACCTCCAGTAAGCTTATTAAGATGGACCTGCAGGTCAGTTAAACCCCACCTTTCTGGTCTGAATGGTCTCAGACTGGAGTAATCGCTTTAAAACTGTAGCGTGGATGAAGCTAACTGGTCTGCTAGCAGGTGGAGGTGCTAATGGATTCAATTACAAGTAAAATATCATGAAAAATCACAATAAAATATTGGAAAGAAGACCACACACTGTAATTTTGCAATAGTATGTTGATATGCATGTGGCTGTTAGTCAAAGACTGGGTAATAATCAGCTGAATTATGACACATCTCTCGTGATTTTTGCACAATTTATGCCAGTTAATTATTCCATCTGTACAAAAACACTGAGCTGTGGATATAACAAACCTAAAATATCCAAAATGGCTGACTAGTCCTCAGAAAGTCAGATTTTTTTGCCTTCTTTAACTGAAGGCAAAGGAAACAAAGAACCGTCACTTTTTCGTACAGATGATGCCAACTTATGTAAGAACGTAAAAAGAAAACAAAAGTGGTCTTAGAACAGAACCTTGTGGAACACCACTGATAATTGCTACACATGGTCTGTTTAAAAAACACGAGAAACACAACTGGTTCCAATTTCTTTGCATAATTACTCAAACAATCCAATTGCTAAGGTAGTTTGAGGCATATGACAATAACTTAGCAACAACCATAAAGCTGTTAGTGAAAAGTTTGGTCTGCAGTGGATTAATCAGCTGAGTTGAGATGCATTTCTCAATATGATTTTTACACAATTTATTTATCTTTTGCAAACAAAGCATAGTGCCCTTGACATATCAAACCTAAATTTGAACTTAAAAACAGTAAAAATTGGTAAAAAAAAAAAACAACAACAAAAAAAAAACACTGACTTTTGTTTGCCTTTTCAGGCTGAAAGAAATGGAAACATAGAGATCCGTCACTCTTTGTACCCTGCAGCATGTTGTACAGATGTGGTTACAGTACGCTAACTGTCCAGAGCTAAGGACGTTTTGTGCTGCAATCAGAGATCCAGGCTAGACAAGACAGAACAAGTTCAGGTCTGAGGCCCATTAACTTAGTGTACAAACATGCTGGTGTGCAGAAAAGCACATGGAGAAGTGGGATCGAATGTCGGTTAGAGCAGCGTTAGTAGAAAGAAGCCAAAGGAAAACCTGAAACATTAATAATGGATGAAGCGAAGATGGATGGATGTACATAAAGTCATTCATACGCAGGGCGAATCTTTGGGCGGATATCATGTTTGCTCCCTCTGCACAGTGACTCAGTGCTGCACTACCTGTGTAGTAGTCTGTTACATCATGTACTCTGCTGGAATACCCCCTCCCACACACGTCTCCTAGCTGAGCATGTGCTCTGCAGTGCCTAGCATAGCGATGTAGCTTCACTCACATTGGTACCACTATCAGTTTCCAGCGATGAGGAACTGATGAGTGTAGTAAACACCTAAAATGCTGCGTGAAGAGAAGGGCAAACATGAAATAGTTAAGTAAATTTTTCCTTAAACTGTACATACAGTTCAGATATATACATACACCACCACTATTGTTTGGTGGTGTATGCAAGTTTCTCCTCTTAGCCTAGCTCTAGTTGGATGTTTGAGTCTCTTTTTGGCAAAGTTGGTGAAATTTAAAGGGGAGCTATTATGCAAAATTCACATGTTTCAGGTTTTGTTCTTCCATTTGGGTCTCTTCTACTTCTAAAAAAAGTCAAAGTGCTTAAAACATTAACTTGGCAATAAGTTAATGTTTTTTGGTGTCTGGAAAATGAGTTGCTTCAAAATCTTGGGCACTGTGCCATTATCTAGCAACCCAAGCGGAACTCCAGCACATTTGGTCAGTTGGAAACCACTTGCTGCGTCCTTGTTGGTTGTGCAGGATGCGCCACTTCTGCTTTTCAAAGATGTACGGGTGTATAATTTCACATCTGTTTGGAGCCATTTTCAGGTGTGAGTGTAAACATTAAGATATGGGTCGTGGGCAATAAGTTAATGTGTTTTGGTGACTGGAAAATGAGCCGTGGCGAAAACCTGGGCAATGCTCAATGCTCCGGAGCTCCAGCACATTCGGTCAGCTGGAAACCACTTGCTGAATTGCTGCTGGTTGTGCAGGGGGCTCCACTTCTGCTTTTCAAAGATGTACGGTTGTATAATTGCGCATCTGTTTGCAGCCATTTTCAGGCGCGAGTGTAAACGTTGAGTTGGGGGTCGTGGCCAACAGCAGATTATTTAGGATTTAAAGTGTCAAGACGTCGTAAAGCAGCTCATAGGCAGAACCGACCAGACTAAAATCTCCTAAAACTTTGTATAAAAAATGTAATGAACATGTTTGAGTAGACCATAGATCTATCCCAGCCTGTTCGAGGAAGGTCACCTTTAATAACCTGACCTGTCAATTTTGTCTGAAAATATGCTAAGTATAATGAATAAGTTGCTAAATTGGTGACTGTTGTTAATTGCGGAGGTAGATAAGGTCTGTTTCTCATAAAAGTATCAGGCGATCCACGTAAAATTAAGGAATTAGGGGCCAGTTTCTTGGTTCCAATGTTTTTAGTCATTGCCGCGTTTGAAATTCTCAGCTGCGTCCGAGTTTCCAACATCTTAAATGTGAGGAAAAGATTGAGAAGCTGGAGGTAGTCCTTCTTTTTTAATCCCATTACTTTAAATTCAATTCAGTTTGTTTATATAGATGGATCAAGGCAATTTACAAAAACAAATTCCAATTGATCACAGAGCAGAGACACAAAAACACACAGATGAACTGATGTAGGAAAACTTACCGTGTTTATGAAAGTAAAGATTTAACAGTCAGTTTGTCCTTTCAGTAGCAGCATAACTGCAGAGATAGATGAGGATACCCTCAGCCAGTACAGCTGGAAGCGAAACATCCCCGCACCCTGATGCTGCCACCACCATGTTTGACAGTCAGTACGACGGTTTTAGGTTTTAAACACTCGTCTTGACTGAAACAGCTCCAACTTTGCCCTCATAAGTTTGGTCAGGGTCTCAGTTTTTTTTTTGCAGAGCGCGCTCCCTTTCATCAGTTGTAAGTGTTACTTTGGCAGCTTCAGGTTTCTCACATTAAAAATAAAGTCAGCTGAGGATAACTGTTAAATGAGTGAGAGGGAACCAACGGGCTGGCACTGATTTGGGGATATTTGGCTTCCAGCGGCTGCATGATTATGACCTGATGATTATATACTTCATTTCACGTTGCTGTGACGGTTTGGCAGCCATTTAACGCGCTGATGTCCGTGTCAGTGGTGCAAAGCAGCATTTGGTGAGATTATTGTTTGGGTCTCCGGCTGGATGATGACGTACGCAACGCTGTAATTGAGCCTGGTTCTAGTTCAAACAAAAAACAATGAACCCTGAAGGCTATAAACATAGACGGTTAGTTGGTAGGCCAACACAAAGTTTACATATTATCATTCTTTTTGAAAAACAATGAAAAAATCTGAAAAGTGCGTTGTGTTTTTGCGTTCAAATCCCTTCACTCTGATATTTATCAGTAAGAAAGTACAATTAAGTGTAAATGCAGCTTTTCTGCGAAAGCTGCAGACGGCTTCAAGAAAACCAAGGAAGGTCACTTAGAAAGTTCAAATCAATTAGATTATAAAACAATTTCCAAAACATCCAAAGGAAAACTTTTAATCAGAGATGCAATTAATCTGAGCAGCTTAAAAGCCAAAACTATAAGAAAAACTTTAACATTTTGCAAAAAATTCCTTTTTTCTACTCAAAACTCCGAAAGTTGCATTTTCAGCTTCACCTGTTTCAAATTCTGTAAAAAAATCTCCTAATTATCACCTTTTGCTACTCAATTATCAATCGGTTAATACCAAAAATAATCAGCAGATCAGATTATACCGAGCAGAAAGGACCAAACTTTTCACGTTAGAAGTTTTTTTTAACATTTTTCGCTACAAATTATCAACCATACACTAAAAGAATACTATGCTATTACATTTTAAGCAATAAAATTTTATTTTCTTATTCGTTTACTTGTATTTTTAAATGTTACCAATACTGTATAGAAAATGTTTAAGCGTTTTAGTGAAAAATCTGCAGAATGGGCCAGTTTAAAAAAAAAAAAAAAAATCAATTATTAGTTGCAGCCCTAGCAGTGAATTATGTTAAAGTCTAGTTGTAAGATGGAAAATTGAGGATACTTTAGCAAACATCTCATTTCAAACACCTGAAAATGACAGAAGATGCTTCCAACCTGCTT
Organism: Girardinus metallicus; assembly: GCA_903067095.1. Taxonomy (NCBI): domain Eukaryota; kingdom Metazoa; phylum Chordata; class Actinopteri; order Cyprinodontiformes; family Poeciliidae; genus Girardinus; species Girardinus metallicus. The sequence continues at coordinate 101,017 of CAEGAE010083695.1, read as the reverse complement.
TCTGCAGCTCGATTTCCTACATGCATCTTTACAGAGTTAAAGAAAGCTGCATGGCTGCACGTAAAAACATGCATGCACCACTAACACAAACTGTGCATTTACTGCAAGCTTCGCGCTTCAAGCCTTTTTCATCTTTCTGCAGACCAACGCATGTTCATACGTCTTTATTGTACGCGCTGAGAGAAGTGCGGACAAAGGGCCGGGTGTCTGGAAACGGGTGCTGGGAGGCGGATGAAGGCTGGGGGGGGGGGGCTGATGTAAATTTGGAAGGGCAAAGGTGGGGTGGGGGGGGTAAGGGTATGTGTGTACATCTGCATATCTGTCTGCGAATGACTGAGAGCATGCAGAAAGAAACTCATCTGCTTGTGAACCTGTGTGTGTGTGTGTGTGTTGCTTAGCTGTTTGTAGGCTTGTGTGTGTGCTCTTTTGTTTTGCTGTGAGTTGCTGGGTGATGGGACCAGCTGGGAGGGCTGAAGCCATTCACTTCCCTTCTGCTGCCCTGAAGACAGCCAGCATGGAGGGGGAGAGAGAGAGAGAGGGAGAGCAGGACAGAGGAGAAAGACGGGGAGTATCTGATGTTGGGGGATGTTTATGCATCATCAGGGAGAGATATAAAAGCGGCGAACATAGTCGGAGAAAACAGAAAGAGGAGTTTTGACCACGGCTCGGAGTGAATGAAGAGATTCATGAGGGAAGGCAGGGGGAGGGAAAGTGTGTCAGACTGAATCGTGATAGAGCAGCGGAGCTGACTCAGCCAGTCTGGGCTGGTGTAGGAGGGCAGCAGCAACAGAGGAAGTCGCAACGCTGTCTGTTAGCAAGGATAGGAGAATCTGACTCTGCGTTTATCCAAAGTAAAAAAAGAAAATACTAGATTGTTGCTGAAATATTTAAACAAAACTATAAAAATGCATTCACACCAGCTCTGTTTAGTCCGCTTTAATTGAAGTGTAGTTCCTTTGCCGAGATAGTCTTGTAGATTCGGTTGGATTAGGGACAAAAATGGCAACATTTGTTGCATTTTGATCTGCTGCAGTTCGCTTTCTCACTGCATTGTGTCAAATGAGCCAAACCATTTGAAAACCCTGTTCCCTTGCTCGGCTGTGGTGGCGCTGCGACAAGAACTACAGAAGGAAACATAAAAATCTCTGAAGAAGACACTGAGCACAACTTCCTTTATCACAAAATGCAAATAAAATGGAGTAGAATCAGATTTTAATGGTTGTATGATTTCCCATGTTTTTGATTTATTTTATTTTTTTTAATTAGCGGTTTCTCCTGCTTGTGTTATGATGCATTCAGGCGCGTCTGGTTTACATTCAAAGTCTGTGTGGTGACGCGTTGAGCGCCCGGCGCGATTTGAACAATTTGGAGTATTTAAAGGATCAAGCGCATCCGACAAATAGACCGGCGACGGAAAACAACGGCTCGACGTACCTCCACAAAGACTTTGAATGTAAACTAGACACGCCTGATGCTCAAAACGCGTTTGGTGTGAACGCAACTTTAGACTCTCATGTTTGTTTTGGTTGTTTTTACCCAGAATGCCCTACGAATAGTCCACTTCCTTTTGGAAGTGAACTAGTCCACGAATAGTCCACTTCCTTTTGGAACATTTTCTTGGTGTTCACATATGCATTCAAACCGGTACGCATCAGAGTTCAATTACTCATTCACACATACATACATACGTAACAAACTGGACTTTCTAGACAAACAAACTAGAGTTTGATTAAAGCGGACTAAAAATGACTGGTGTGAATCTACCCTCCTGTTCAAATTTTGACTGAATAATAAAGTTTTGTATTTAAGTTGTTTACTTATCCAAGTCATCAGTTCTCACTGATGCAGTGCCTTTCATTTGTCTGATAATCGTTTAGATTTTTCATACCGTCGTAAAGAAAAAAAAAAAAAAAACAACAATTACAAGATATTGGAGGCCTTGATGTATTTTTGGGAAGCTCCTTTAAACTTTTGTTTACATTTTGTGTGTTCACAGGCTTTACTCAGAGTTTTCATTTCAGATTTTATGTCAGATTTTACTACAAAATGTTGATCTTAGGGCGTGACGTTGTGGCTGTGAAACGTTTTCGTTGGAACTACTTTCACACCCATAGTTTCTTCTACACATGTACAAATTATACATGTGTATTTTGTCTATTTTAACAGTGAGTTTCTCATTGCTGTATGATTTATATTTTTCTGTTAATTCACTCTCGACGACTGACTCTTATTATATTCCAGATTTGAGTTTTTCTTACAATTTATGGTATCAAGGTCTCTAATCTTAAATATCTCCAATACAAAACACTGTAGAGGCGTAAAAGTCAGCATGTGTGGACAACAAAAAGTTCTGCCTTTAATAGAATAAGAAGTATTTTGATTCAGTGTTTAATTTTTACATAGTGACTGTTTGAGGCATTTTTCTTGCCTCTTTTATGACTCCGCCCATCTGCGCCACAGAAGTGGAGGGAATCGCCATAGCAACCAGTTTTCTGAGAAGGTTTTTCTTTATTAAAATGAGCTCCAACTATTTATTAGGTCTAACTGAAGGAAGTTAGCGGCTTCTTCTGAAATTTTGGCATCTTTTTCTCTGTTTCAGTCTGACAGTTCACAGTGCAGGTGTCCACATCACTTCTAGAAGAAAATAGTGATTTCAGGAGTTACGTATAGCACAGGAAATAGTAGTATGACGCAGTACTTTCTGCTGCAGTGACAATTTAAATGCAGAAAAACGAATACAGTATATTATTAAATCTACTTAATATAAAGATAGAAAGGAGATTCATTGTTTTAAGATGGTTGTGGATTGGTTTAGACTATTTTACATGATATTTTCTGTGTTCTGTTCTGTTTTTGTTTGGCATTTTTAATGCGAAAAAAGTACTAAATGGCTCTTTTGTGACTCTCATGAACATAAATCTTGAAAAGAGTTTTCTTGAGTGTGGAAAAACTTTAGACCAAAAAAAAAAAAAAAAAAAAAAAGAAGAAGGCGAACAACCGGTTAATCTCTAAAGTTGAATCGCTGCCGCTGCTTCCTTGTGCTCCATGATTTCTGAGTCGGCTCGCTTTCTGTTGATGATTAATGACCTTCCTGTTTTGGCCTACAGTGTCTCCCTGCACACAGTTTTCACTGCACTTCGGGTTGACTTGTGCTTTTAAAAGAAATCCCTAAAAAACTGCAGGATTTATTGCTGAAGGCATCAAAGATGTGTGTGGGTGAGGAATGCACGCATGAAATTACACTAAAACAAGGCAGTAACTCTGAATATATTTACTATTACTACTGCTGTTTATCCTCTCTTCCAGCATTACTTGCGTCACTAGTATTTTCTTACAACCGTACCTCAAATATTCAGCGCAGAACTAAAAGTTTATGTTGAGTTTTTGGCGCAGTAGACAGAGGGATCTATTTTCTACTTACTGCAAAGCTAATGGTGACTTGTTGGACTGGAATGTTTCTCACCAACCAGTTTTCAACCAGCCAGTTAACCTTTTTTTACACAAGTCAACCCTAAATCAAGCAAAACAAAAACACTCTTGTTCCTAATGTGTCTGCTCTGAAAGTCAAGAAAGCATTTATCTCTAGCTAAATAATTCATGATCTTAAAACATTTTTGATGCATTAGTTGAGGCTCAATTTGACATTTGCACTCTGATTAATTAATCTGATGAGAAAACAACGATTCATCTGGGAGGTTTATGGAAAAACAATGAGGGTGAAAAGGACAGACTGAGCAAGGGAAAGAAAGAGAAAGAAAACAACTTCTTTCCTGTAAGTCACCTGACACTGTAGGCGTCCAACCCGTCATGAATAAACACAACTCCCTCCCTTTCTTTTTTTTTTCTGTTTCTGTGTCTCTCTGTTTAACTTTTGCTCTCATTTTCTTAGGCTCAACTCCCAATCTTAAAAGTTAAGAATGTTTTGCACTGAGAGGCTTTAGTCATTTATGTTTAGGGTGTTTTATGTCCTTAAATATACAGGTGTTGTGTACAAAATTCAAAGAAAAGAAGTCAAATATGCATATTTTCAGTTATATAGTTATATTGTTTCAGAAGTTTTGTAAGCCAACCTCAAGGCAAAGAGGTTTTCTCTATGTGATCCCGTCAACGTCTTTTTCTCATGGCATGGTGTTTACTTCTTCGTGGATATGAAGTTTTGTTCGTCAATCCATTTGTCTGTCCAGCTGAATCGCTGTCATTCGTCCTTTCCTCTCCATAAGATGAATTTAGAGTGACCAATTAACCAAACATGCATGTTTTAAAAGTTGGAGAAAACCAAAATACCCACTAACCCACTGCATGTGTGTGGGATAGCATGCTAATGCCACGCAGAGGGGGAAAAGATTTTTACCCAGGACTTTCTCGATGGGATGTAGTCGTAGGGTTGGACAATAAATTAATATTTATTGTGGTAGACATATGGCCAATATCAATGGGATACATTAAATAGAATATCCAATAATTTCAAAGAACTCTGATACAGAAACGCACAGCATTCTGGGGGATGTAGGCAAAGGAGAAGCGTTAGCCGCTCAACCTTTAAAAGCTAAGCGACATTGGTGGCATGAGGTACAACAACTTTTAATTTCCTTTTGTGATCAACTACTTTAAATTTGAGTTTGAATTTGAATATGAATCAACTGACTCACTCTCTCTCTGGTTACCTAGCAACTAATTCATTCTTTGGTTACCTAGCAACGGCCTGTTGAGAAACTGTGGATAAAACGGGAAATGCTAATAGTTTGGTAGCATTTCAGATATTTAAAACAAACAAAAAATATCAATAATTATCGATATCGACCGATACGAAATGCTTCTATCGTTATATGATTTTCAACCATATTGTCGTATGAACCTCTCCTCCACTATTAAACACAAATATATAGTTTATTGATGAAGTAATGATCTATGTCAGGGTAATAAAAGACAACTTTCTTTAGCAATTTCAGCTCTGCAATGAGAAAAAAAAAAGTACTAATGCAAAGCCACTCTTTAGCAGTGTTGTCATGATGATTAATTTTACTGGACGATACATATTCCCAAAAATTATTGCGATAAATGATAATGTCAATTTAAGACCATTTTGAACTGATAAAATAATAACAATGGTATATTAATTCAACTTCACCCCCTCAAAATTAAAAAAAAAAACTTTAATTTTTGAAGAACATTTAACACTGGAACTGGAAAACATTTTAAATATTCAAAATAATTAAACACAACAACAGTTATTAAAATGGATTGTGAAGTTTTTGTATCCAAAATTATGTTTCCAAACATAAATCATTCAGCCAAGTCAGGGAAAACAGGTAAAAGTTGCAACTACTTCATAAATGTTTGCAGCACTTTTCAAAATTATGACTATTTTTAAAGTGGAGCATCTCTTCAACGATTGTCATCCAAATGGAATTGCAATTGATTGATTTAATTAGCTATAATTTACTTTTTCACATTTACTCTACAGTCATTTTTAAAAGTTTAGCTTTAGCGGGAAGAATGAACAATGGTGCATTTTGTACATATGTGCACAGAACACAAACAGGCTTTTGTTAGCTTTGTTTTTACCTTTTTTCCACATTCACATCAGAAATATTTGGTGTAAACGAAGAGCGAAACGTGGATTTTTTTTTTTATAATTAATAAACCTTCCAGTGGGGGAGTTTGTGACTGAGGCAACAGCTGCGCATGGGGCAGACGGGGAAAAGATGGACACCAACAAACAGACTGGTAAAGAGACAAAAGGAGAGAATAGGAGGAGGTAGAGACAAAGGGAGAGGGAGAGAGAATGGGAAAGAAAGCAGCTGGGCGTTTTTCGGCTTCCCCTCCCTGCCCCCTCCCACCCGTCTTCCTCTCCATGTTGGCCCTCTGCGCCACGCCCAAGTCCGACGGTGTTAATATTCTCGCCACACACCCTCAAGTCTCCCAGCGCATGTGGATGCCTCTCTCTGCTTTAACTTTTATACTTTACAGCTGAGATTTTAAAGGACTTCACTGTGCAGAAGACTCAGAAATGTTTAGGAATCTTTTACTAACGATTCGGTTCTGATTTTTGGGGCAACAATTCGATTCAAAACGATTATTCAATCTATTGGTGTACAAAGGATCCTCATAATGTACTCCAGGCATTTTTTTCCCAACAAATTGGGAAATTAAAGTGTCTTTTTCCCATTTATTATGTTAAGAATCCATAATTAGATGGAATTACTCCCTGCATCCTCCGTTTTGCTTTGCTTTTGGGTATTTAGTGATGAATTGTACAAATATACGACAAAAGTGCTCACCACGTCAGATAAATGCTCTTTAAAAGTATTTATGTCGCCTGTGGATCAAAAAAACAAGATAACTGAAGTGGATAAGTTGAAGTTAAATATCAACTTCAACTTATCAACTGAAGTCTCAGTTTTTGTTTTGGGAACTTTCCATTCGGTAAAGTTCATGTCAAGGTTGGTCTTCCCTCGCATTTATACGTTCAGTGTCATTTTTACCAATAATTCAAGGGGACGTGCTATGTAAATTTCACATTTTTCATGTTTTTGTACTTCCATCGAGGTTTCTACTGCTTCTAAAAACAACCCAAGCATAAAAAAAAAACAACCACTCAACACAATAATGTTTTTTAGTGTCTTGAAAATGTTTGAACATGTTTGAGAAATCGTTTAAACTCCATCTGAGCCGTGCGAAACACCTGGTTGGACGTAGCTCCGCCTTCGAGGCGCAGCTCCGCTTCAGAGCTGCAGTTTCTAAGCTAACGAGCTTCCGCCTCACCTCGCAGCCCTCCCCCAGGACTCCTTCACTCAGCTCCTTCAGACTAGCCAGCAGCAATTAGCAAACACCTGGTGGAAGTGCACATCTCACTATACGAGCAACTAAAGAGTTAATAGAGGAGCCATGTTGCGATGACTTCCTGAAGGCGGAGTTTCAGAAAGAGCAAGAGTTTTTAAAGAGACAGAGGCCCAATTTGAAGGTGTTAAATTACAAAGTAAAATTTCTTTTATGTCATATTTGATATGGATGACATCTTTATAACAACTGAAGCTAACATAGTTAGTTGATTGGGCTTACATAATACTGTCCCTTTAAATACAAAATGCAGATATTTTTTTTGCACAGTTTTGGCTTAATTATTGCCCTGAGTGTGTTGTTCTTTCAGCAAACGTCTATTTTTGTGAGTTTGTATGTTCCTGTTGGCGATTAACTGATTACTAAATTAATTGATGACTGTTTCAATAATCGATTCATCATGATTAATCTGATTAATCGTTTCATCTGTTGCATTAATATATCCTGATTATATTTTGAAAAAGAGCCCAGCTTGTTGCCAGTATAAATGGGCCCAGAATGGTTGATCTAATTCAGATGACAGTCATCTACTCCAGTCCAGCATATTACCACCCGGAGGTGCAACACGGTGATGGATGGAAGCGGCGTGTAGCTTCATGCTCTGAACGGCGAGCGAGAGCAGCCACCTCACCGTGTGTCAGGTTCACACTCTCAGCCTCACGAAAAGGGAAATAAAGACGGACCAAAATGGCCTCATACGCTTGCTACGTCTTTGGATGAATGTATCTGAAACGTGAGTACACGGTGTGGTAAAATGTGGCTGCTGCTCAGAGCAGGAAGTAAAAGAAGAGCAAGGAATAAATAAAGATAGATGGAGGGGGGAGAGAGGGAATCTGTTGGCGCTGCTCTCCAGTTGGTGTTGCTATGGCCCTGCCCTCTCTGCTCACTGAGCCATTTCCTGTTTTTGACCTGAAATCTTTATTTAGAGCCATCCCTCCTCGCTGCTCGGCATTCACAAGTCAACTCGGAGTCCGGAGAGATGAAGACAGACCTAAAATCCGATCTCCATTCACTCGCAGGAACACGCTCGTGCAACCCAAGTGAGCGTCGCCGCACTGCAGCCGAGGGTTTCCCTGAAGCTAAACAGTTTGTTTGATGCAGATACTCGATATTCACAGCTCGACTCGGGCCTGCAGTCGCCGCTGCCTCCAGCTGTGGTTATAAACTCCACAATCTGATTGGACTTTTGGAGAAGGAAGCTCCAAAAGTGAAAGTGCACATTTCTCACCGTCCGCTGGAAAACAACAAGCAGAAAGGCGCTCTGCAGAAAATAATAATGAAGAGAATTCAACTCTGCACTTCAATTTTTACACTTGCAATCAGGCCTCTCACAATAATAAATTTAGCTGGACAATATATTGTCCCAGAAGTTATTGCGATAAATGACAATATTGTTGTTTTGAGACCATTTTCAAGTAATATGATGGCAAGAACACATTCTCAAAACTGGACATTTAACACTGGGACAGGAAGACATTTAAATATCCACAATAAATAAACAAAACAACAAATAAAATGAATTATAAAGTTTCTGTAAACAAAATTGTCCTTCAAAATGAAGCTTAGTTTTGACCAAAACACTATATTGAAGACTTTTGTCATCAATATAGAAAGACAGAAGGAAAAGAGGATAATAAATTATGCAAACGGAAATGATTGAGCTCATTTTAATTTATCTTGCGATTAATTGATGTAACACGTATTGTGACAAGCCTACTTGTAATGTGATTTGTACACATTGTACCTGCTCAAAACTCATAATGTTTTGCATATAAATGTATTGCAGAAAGCGCCTTTTTCAGCTGAAAGGTTTACCTTATGGCAAATTGTTCCATTTCAGGGCCATCATTTCATTAGTACAGATGTAGCTGTAAAAAGAGCGTCCAGCTGAAGTTCTTTAATCAGTCCAGTTAGAAGACTGGTTGCTTGTAAAACACGACTTGACAGTTGGTAGATTCGGTTTGATTGGGGACCAAAAGTTGCAATGTTTGTTACATTTTCAGGTGCTGCGGTTCTCTTTCACACTGCATTGGGTCAAATGAACCAAGCAATTTGAAAAACCCGTTCCCCTCCTCGCCTGTGGGGGCGCTACACCAAGAACTACTGAAGGGAATATAATAAACCAATACAACAATACAAAAACCTCTGAAGAAAACACTGAAACTTTCTTCTTCACGAAATGTAAACAAAAATGGAGCGGCATCAGAAAAAAAACATCAGCCATTTACCCAGAATGCCCTGCGCTATAGTCCACTTTCTGCTTTTAGAGTGGCCTCCATGTAATTGTGGCAATTTTTAAATTAAAAAGTACATATTTTTTTTAGATTTAAAATTTGTATTCCCCATCTGTTTGAAATACAGATTTTTTTTCTATATTCATTGTATTTTTTTTTATAGTTTTATGTTGTCAAATGGCCAAAATTTCCACATATTTCTTAATAAGCAAAGATAAAAATAAATTTATCTAGATTTATTTATCTATTTTATTTTAGAAGCTTAGAATTATTTCAGAATTGATTTGGTTATTTTATAATCCTGAACACCAAATTGCATTGGATTATTTTCACATTTAATATATATTTATTACAGATATAACTTTTCATTTAGGGTTTTTTATAAATGTAGTAAATTCCATATAAAGTCTTCAATACAACACTTGATTGTACGGTAAATAAATCAACCCTGAAATGATTCTATATGCTTTTATCATATAATGAATATTTGTATTCGTTTACCTACTGTGTATTGTGTATTTAAAAATATTTTAAGCATGCAGATATTTATGGATATATGCATTCATTAGTTATGCTAACTTATTGCTTGCATGTGCAACTTTATTTAATCATCACTAATTCTAATAATAGGGAAAATCTATAATTGTGGGACTGTTGGCCCCTAGAGACCTTAAACAAATCTAATAAATTCATAAATATTAGGACTTATTAATTAAAATCTGAATTATGCATTTTATAACTACATTAAATGTTATTTTTTTTTGGCATTTCATTAATTTAGTAATTTGACACTTTGATCAAATTTTGCCAGTCAATCTGCACTGACAGAGTGAAGTTACGGAGTTTGTTAATGTGAGCGTGCGTGCCCGCGTACACGGCATTGGAGGTGGGCGGGGCTAAACTCCGCTCTCAGGGCAGCTGCTCGGTTTCAGCTTCTCCTGCTGCTTTCACGGGATCCTCGTACATTTCTCTTACTTACCTAATTAGATCCTGACAGGCCAGAAACAAACTAAAGTAGATTAAAACATTCACGCTGTTTTTTTGTGTTGAGGTGTTTAGTATATAGTTAAACTAATTAGTGATTAATTGCTGCCTGTTTCTTTTCTTTCTCCGTTTTCAGGAGATAAACGTTTAATGAAGCCTCTAAACAGATTGTTCTCCGTTTTTTACGTTTGATTTAAGGTGGAAAACCGTGACGTACATAGCGTTTTATTAATAATCTTCGCTTAATTACTTATAAATCGTTAGTGAACGAGGAAGCATTAAAAAACGGTCTCGTTGTAGGTGAATCCGACAGGCCGTGAAGGCATCAGCGTTCCAACGAGCGGAGGCTGTTTTCTCCTCCTATCAGCGCCATTGTGTGGCGGAGTCTCAGGGAGTGAGGACTGATTGTTTTTCTGTTGCCGACGGGACTGTTTAAATACCCCCTCATGTTTCTCTGTGGACCCCCGGCGGATCTGGATCTGGTAAGCCTCCGTCTCGATGTTTGATCCCCTTGTTTTTTTAAAAAAAGGAGCGAAGTTAACCAACGCCGAGAGGGGGAAACACACCGGCATGAGAGCGTTAACCTATTTGTAATGAATAATAGAGACGGCGGCTGCTGGTGTTTCGGTATCAGTACAGTAAGGTGGTGGAGAAGTTTTGCTACTGTGTGTGTATCCGCTGTGGATTTCAGTTACTGACACAGGGCGGTCCTTCTGCTTCTTGGTTTTAGGACTGCGTAGAAAAAGCTTCTGATAAACTTTCCACAGACCGTAAAGAAAGACAGTTGGGCTGTCCCAAAATACACTCTGTGACTGGAACTCACTTTTTTATGGTTTATTATGTGTACAATACAATAAAAACGTCATAAAATGACCCAGTTAAGTCAGTTTAATGAGAAATGTTACAAAAACACGATTGAATTAACATTAAATTCACTTTATATTACAGTTTTAGTGTAATAAATGTGTGTTTTCTGAGGGATTTTGTTGCTACATACCACAACCAGGAGCTGTATTAGTGGAGGGGCCTCTGTTTTGTAATCTGCACCACAACACAGCAGCCACCTCCTGGTGACAGCACCTCTTCTTCACTCCTTGTTCCTCTGCTTTTTACCCACAAGCAGCATGTAGGTCACGCCAGAGGTCTTCTTCTACTACTGCTTACTTTGTCCAGACAGGGACCCACAGGACACACATACTGTTTTGAGGGGAGCTGAGGTGAATAAACATGTCAGGAGTTGCTGTACAGGTGCATCTCAGTCAATTAGGATATAATTGAAAAGTTAGTTTTAAATGTTAAACTTGTGCAGCGTTTATTTTAGCTAATTTGCAGCTAAAACTTCCTAGAAAAAAATCTGAATATTATGTAGAAACAATAAAAAAAAAATTGAGAATCTCCACAAAAAACTTCATATTTCACAAGAGTGCTGTATCTGATATTAATGGGAAGTTGAGTGGAAGGAAAAAGTGTGTTTGATAGAAGATCCACAGGCAGTTGTTAAGTGGCTGATGAAGGGAAATCCATTAAAGCGTTTGGGGGAGAGTCACACTAATTGACATCGGAGTAGAGGTGGACAATAAGTCAATAACAATATATATTGCGATATTTATTGATACCAATATCAATAGACAATACATCTTATAGAATATTCAGTGAACTCTGATCCAGAAACGCACAGCATTCTGGGAGACGAAGTCAGAGGAAAGACTTTAGCTGCTCAACCTCTCACTGTGAACTAAGCTAGGTTAGTGGCATCAACTAACTCACACATTCTTTGGTTACCTAGCAACTCACACATTCTTTGGTTACCTAGCAACTCACACATTCTTTGGTTACCTAGCAACAACCTGTCGGATAACTTGCGCAGCAGCAGTTTAAAGTTTCTTCACTGTGCCTCATAACTTCTTAAAAATACACAACAACTTCATGGAGTTACTCGTGTGGATAAAACAAGCCACTAGTTTGGCAGTATTTCAGATATTTTAAACAAAAAAACTAATCAATAATGATCAATATTGACTGATATGAAACTTTTATATCGTGATAAGTTTTTCAGCCACACCGTTCAGCTCCATGTTGGAGTCAGAGATTCGAGAGCCGCCACACTCAGACATGTCCAGGTCAAGTTTTAGATATATAGATTTATTACACAAAGAGCAATAGCGGACATTTATTGTTTGCCATAAAGCTCTGTATCTAAAAAGGAAAGGGTGCGTCTAAACAGATGCACAACCGTTCAAATTTTTTTAAATCACGCACAACTTATCAAATCAAATAGTGATGCACAAATATTAATATCTGTATCAGTCCTGATATTGAAGAAAATGGGCATTGCTCTGAGTGACGTCATGCTTTTTAATTTATTTTACATTATATTTAGAATTCCTTATTGCACCTTTTGGACCATTTAAAAGAAAGTTTATTTTGTTTCACATTGGCTGTTATTTTCCTAACTGAACTGACAGAACAAAGTAAAGTTGTTGTTTTTAAACGTTTGACTAAGTTTGTTGGTGTGTTTAAATGTGTTCTACTGGTGCAGAGTTCTCAAGTAAATTTGTAATTCAGTGACATATATATCTGTGTTTTAAAAATAAAGAAATGTCGTAAGTCAGTTCAGCATTGTTTATCTATATCGGATCGATATCGGCCGATACTAAACCTCAGATATTGGTATCGGTTTCAGAAGTGGAAATAGTGGATCGGTGCATCCGTAGTTACTAAACGTAGAAAACATAAATGTGTCACATTTGGCTGTAAGCTATTGAAGATCATCCAGAAGTTTTTTGAACTTTAGCTGATTTGTTGTCTATCATGTGGTTGTTGTAGTTTGTAAAAATTATATTTTTTGAGCTGACGATTTTAACCCAGTTGACCAAAATTTTGGACTTTGATGCATTTAAAGCTAGAAAAGTTACATGGTTCAGGTGTTTATGTTTGCTAACTTTTCTTTCCTTTTTCTGTGTTTATGAAGAAAGAAATTTTTATCTGTAAAAAATTTCTTTTTTTTCTTGAGGATCAGCTGATACTAATCCTCAGATATCGGTATCGGTTTTGGATGTGAAAAAAGTGGATCGGTGCATCCCTAATCATTAAATGTAGGAAACATAAAGGTGTCACATTTAGCTGTAAACTATTTAACATCACCTAGATTTATTTTTTAAAATTGACCACATTTGGTGACTATCAGGTGGCTATTGTAGTTTTAAAAATCATATTTTTTTGTCCCCTTAGTAGTTTTGAGCTGAAGATTTTGTCACAAAAGTTTGGACTTTGATACATTTACAGCCAGAAAAGTTACATATTTCAGGTTTAATATTTTAAAAATTTTCTGTGTTTTTAAAAAATAATTGTTTTTCTGTATCAGATCAATATCGGTCGATACTAAACCTCGGATATCGGTATTGGTTCTGGACGTGAAAAAAGTGAATCGGTGCATCCGTAGTTATTAAGCATAGAAAAACATAAAATGTCACATTTAGTTTTTTTTAATCAGATTTTGTGACTGTATCAGTTAATTTAGGACGTTTTCGCGTTGTGTTCAGAACAGCCACTCGCCTGCAGCTGGATCTGAGCATCTGGTGCGTGGCGGGCTTGGAAGAGAGCTCAAATACGGCGCATAAATGCTGCAGAGCCAGTTGCTGCGACGCTCCACCGCAACAGCAGGCAGTGTGGCTGAGATTAGTAAAGTTAGGATTAAAATCGAGACATAAGGTGCGGTAATAAGGCGGGTGCTGGTTTCGTGTTGACGCTCGGCACCAGAATCCTGCGACTGCTTTCTCCGTCGGAGAAGAACCCTCTCATCAGCAGCAGCATGTCTGCTGACCTAAATCTGCTCTCTTCTTCTGCCTTTTATTTATAGACTTAAGAGTGAGTGGGTACGGGGAGGGAATGTGAGATTGGAGACGCTCTCCCGGACCGGAAAATTTGGGATGTGCACGAGCTCGCTTTGATTGCACATGTAGGTTTGACCTTTGGAGTGACGGCACGGTTACGTAAAAGTAATCCTCGTCGTCACCAGAGCAGTAGATTGTGTCTGTTTTGAAGGAGTTTGGTCTCTGTGGATGTGTGTGTTTTCCCAAACATTCACTTTTAGGATCTGTTTGTCTAATGAATTAGTGCAGAGTGAGACTGCAAACTGAAAGAGAGGCGTTTTATTTCAGCCTTTTCCCTGACCTTTGTACCCCTTTGTCAGTGCCGCTGATACGGACTTTAATCAACTACCGAAGGCTGGTCTTTCACTTTGAACCAACGGTGTTCAACGTAGGGTTCTGGGGCCGTTTGTGGCACCTGGATTGATTGTTTGCGGCCCCCCAGCCATAATTAAAGCATCGTGATTGTAAATTTTTGATGGAGGGGGAAAAAGGTAAATTTTCTATAGAAAAAAATTGGAATTTACTAGAAAAATTTTTTTCTGAGTTTGTAAAGTTGAAAATTTGCGTGGAAAAAAACCCCCTCAGAAATGTTTATATTAATCTCATAAATTTTCGTGAAAAAACTTTATAAAGTCAAAAAATTGCCTGAAAAAAAAAATCCGAATTTTGTCTAAAAAAGAAAAAAACCAACTTGTAAATTTGACTCTTGAAACAGAAATTTCTGTTTTCTTTTCTACAAAATCTCTGAGATTAATCTAAAAGTTTCTAAATTTTGTTCTGGCATTTTTTTTTCTTTACTTTTCAAACCAGATAGTTTCTTAAATTTCAAACAGTTTTTTTTATTTTTATTTTTTTCTGTCAATAACAGCCATAACACACCATCGTAAAGAATACATTAGGACACACTTTTAAATTAAAATCTACTCACAAAAATGTTAAATGCCACACAAAGTGATGATCTTTTTTAAACTTTGTGCTTCCCTTGGTGCTTTTAACTCCTGTATTAAAACTTGGCTAAATATAGCAACTGTTTTCAAATGAAAACTGACCTAGATCCTGTTTTTATTTCTGAGAATAGATAAAGTATAATTTTTTCCAGTTTTCTTCATTCAAACACAAAATAATAAATTTGATGGCTTTCGTTTAAAGAGCAAAATCCATTGGAAGTTTTGGATCTATAATCATAAAAAAATTTGATTATCAGATAAATTAAGATAGTTTATTTAGTTTGTTGATGTAGTAATGACATAATTTTGGTGACTTTAGTTTTTAAAAATGGTATTTTAAGCTGATAATTTTGGCCCAAGCTTGAACTTTAATGCATTTAAAGTCAGGAAAGTTAAATCTTTCAGGTGTTGAGATGTTTGCTGACTTGTCTGTCATTGCAGTTCTGTTTTTTTAGGTAGATTCTGCATTATTGCGCCGCACCACTGTAGTGTTTTGCAACCAGGTCTGTCATTACGTAAGGGCTTGTGGTGAATTCCCTGATAGCCAGCTGACCTGTCATGTGAGCATTTATGATCACTTTGACTCAGGGAACACACACACACACACGCACTGCTTGCATGCTTATTTATTTTGGTTGTGGTTCATCTTTACCATGTTTTCCCGTCTTTCTTCGGTTTCGCAGAAACTGTAATCATTTTCATGTGAGGCAGATGTAATATTAACGGTTTTATCCACTATGTAAAATGACGACTTTATTTCAGGCACACTGATGTTGCATATAAATGTTCAATAACTGATGATGTATATATGTGCAACCCCATATAGTAATACTTTGTTGAACCTTTGTGTCCAGGCCGTCCAATAGAAACGTTGTCGCCAACATCCACTGAGACGAATAGAAACGCGTCTTTCTGCCACTTTTCAAAGGAAGTCCCGCCCCCAGAAATGTGAAACATAATCTGTGAAACGTGATTTGAAAAGAATGCAATTCATAAAACCTGGTCTCAAATAAGAATTGGAAAAATAAAATCTGATTTTTAAAAAATGAAATCTGAAATTTAAAAAAAAAAATGTGAGAAAAAATAAAATCTGATTAAAAAAATAAAAATTGAAAAAAATAAGTTGAAAAGGTAAAATTAAAAAAAATAAAATCTGATTAAAAAAATAAAATTTGAAAAAATAAGATAAGAATAAAAAATTAATCTAAAAAGAATGAAAACATTACAAAATTTAATCTGGTTGGAAAAAACTAAAAAATAATTAGAAAAAATAAAATCAGATTTGTTTAAGAAAAAAAATTAACTTTGAAAAAATGATTTGATAAATAAAATTGGAACAAATAAAATCAGATTTTTTAAAATAAAATCTGTAAAATAAATCCTGAAAAAATATTTTAAAATAATTTTTAAAAATGAAAGAAAAAATAAAATAAATCTAAAAATTATAAAAAAATATATCTGATTTGTTTTTGAAAAAATAAGAGAATCTGGAAAAATAATAAAAAAAAATTAAATCTGAGAAAATATGTTGAAAAAGTAGCAAAATATACATTCAACAATGGACTACACATTCTAAATTATTCAACACATTTTTATTGAAAAAAAATTCTCAAAGTTTCATTTTGAGATGCTTTTTTTTTTTTTTTTAAATTCAAATTTCTGAAATGTGCTGTTGGTTTGCAATAATATTGGAAGAAATTTCCGCCATTGATCTCCGCCTTGCAGTCATTCTCCAAATCTCCGACTGGTTTGGTTCTGGAATCTCACTGGGCTTTTCCAGAGCTTTAAGTTTCGTCTTTTAGAGCAATTTGTTGATTTGGATTTGCCGTAAAGCTGAGAAAAGAAACACCTTTACCTATCTATTTTTGTTGCTCCTTTTTAGGGTAGAGAGACATTTTCTTTCTTAACAACTACAAACATTAAGGAGCCCCAGAGATCTTTTTGTTTTCACAGAAACTATCTGATTTCAAATTTTAAAAAATAGTTTGTTCCTGTCTTTTGTTTCTTTGCTAATCATGAAATCACTTTCTTTTTTCACGTTTGCACTTTTTTGCTCCTTCACACTGCAAAGACACAAAATCTTACCAAGTAAGATCTCAACATATTTCAATCTCAACATATGTTGAGATTTCCAGTGCAAATATCTCAACATATCTGAAATAAGACAAAACTCACAAGTAACTTTCCTGCAAAATATAGGAGCTTGTGTTAAGCCAATAATTCCTTAATATTGATGAAAAAGTACTATGTTATTCCATTTGTGAAAGGGGGAAAAATGTTTTAAATAATTTGCCAGTGGAACTATTACTGTATTTTTTACTAAACATGTACACTAGACCAAAAATGTGTGGTAAGATTTTGTGTTTTTATGTTTTATTTTTTTGGTACATTGCTTTTTGCAGTGCACTTTTGAGCCGTGTGAGCTGGTTCCACTGCTCAATCCAGTTTTTAATTGCTTTAATAAAACACCCCGCTTGGTTTTCTGCAGCCAGGGAAGCATTTAGATGCCACGTTATTCCTTTCTTTGACGCATGGCTTCCCGTAGAAGCCTGATCCTCCTTTGGTCGTACTCTTTGAGTTTCTGAAGTTCAGTTCAGTGAAGCTTAGACGTCCAACCCTCTCTCACACAAACGTTACGTTATCCAACGTGGTTTCATAAACGAGGGTCAGAGTTTGTGAACCAAACAGGAGTTGGAAAAACATTTCAAACGGGTTTTACAAACACCAGCCGGTCGTTTTAAAATACTTTCTAAAGAGTGCAGCTCTAAAATAAAATAAGTTAAAACTGGAGTTTTTAATAACTTTGATTTTAGTTATGAATTATCTCTGACGATTAATCAGATAGAAAAATACTTGGTACATTCTGCAGAATATGAGACTTTTTTTTAAACAATAAAAGATGCAAATAAGCATTTCAACTCCCTTTTTAGATATAATAATTCACATTTTATTGGCAAAGTGTAATAAGAAAGCATTCTTTTAATGTACAACATGTGAGAAGCTCAGTTCTTTCTGCTTGACTTAACATCAATACAGTGAATAAATAAAATAAAAGATTTTTGTGACAGAATTTGAACTGGATGAAGCTAAAACGATTTCACTGGAAGAGTTTTGGAGTTTTAAATACATTTTCTTAAATGGAAAATGTATATTTTTTTGTGCAGTTTTTCCTAAATTTCTGCTTTGAGTGTGTTGCTTTTTCAGAAAATTGCCTTTTCTTTGAGTCTGTATACTCCAGTTATTGATTAATTGATTACAAAATTAGTCGGTGATTATTTGAATAATCGATTAATCAGTTTATTTGTTTCAGGTCTTATTTAATATATATATATATACAAAGTTGGCTCAACTTTTGACATTGGTGCATAGGCCTGTCGTAATAAACAGTTAGTCGAATGATAAATTAAAGCGAGCTTGTTAATTACCATTTGGATGGCTTATTGTTTTTCTCTCTTTCTACCAAAAACTGGGTGATAAAAGCTTTTCAGTCTGGTTTTTTGGTCTCTTTGTTTTGAAGGACAGTTTTGTTTATAGAGTCTTCATAATTATTTGTATTAGTTGTTTCAGTTTATTGTGGATATTTAAAATTTAAAGTTTATTGATCTTTGAGAATGTGTTCTTGCATTATTACGCCATTACCGTTATATTACTTGACATCTCAAAACAACAATATTATCATTTATCACAATAACTTCTGAGACAATTTATCACCCAGAAAATTTGCTATCGTGACAGGCTTATCGGTTATTAATATAAAGTTTACCAACTGACTCATTGGCACTGCTTTCTTCGTTGGTATTATATCGAACTCTGGATTCTCCGTTGCTCTTGAGACTCTTCAGATCAAAAAGACAAAACATTTTTCGGTGCGTAATCGTCTGTCTCCGCCGCTTTTCTTTAATCAGAAGTATCAGAACCTTGATTTGCTGAGTGGTGCGTGTCGAACTGTGTCACGGTGTCACTTTCATGTCTGCGGTTTCTGATTATGCAGCTGCTAGGAAGTGACTCTCATTGTGCGTTTTCCTGGTTAAAACAAGAAGTCAGTGATCAGGTCTGATATCGGGAAGAATAAATCTTGAATGTGGATTTTAGGAATGTCACAGAACCAGTTTTAATGATTCGGCTGTCATCTTGGGGTAATGGTATCTTAATTTGTGTGAGTGAGCGTAGTGGGGTCTGGTCACAATGCGCTATCTCTTCCTCTGGGTTTGGTCTGGAATGTGTTTACTAGGACGACATTGTGTGTGTGTGTGTGTGCGCTTTTTTTTTTTTTTTTTTTTGGTGTGTGTGCATGAGAGAGAGTGAAACACAGGGTTATAATAGTTTTGCATTGCATGGTTTAGTTTTATTTTGTTGTGATTTTGTCCAATTTAGTTTGTTTGCTAGTTTTTAAAAGAAAACTTTGGCAGCTGTGGCTACTACAGTTTTTCTGCAAAAATGACAGAACTAAAAATATGTAAATGAATTTAAAGTGATTGAAATCACAGCTGAATTACATTAATGATGAGTTAACTACAAAAATTTAATGTTAATTTTGCAAACAGTCGTAAAGAGATAAAGTAATTTTTGTATTTTCAAAAAACAACTGAGAACAACTTTTTTTCTTGTATTTTAACATATGAACAGAATTGTTTTATGACTATTAGAATATTTTTTCTGTTCTTACCACTATTTTGTAGTTTTAACAAATAAATTTGGTTATGCTCACAAAACAACATGAACATTTTATTTGACAGCTTACAAAAGTTTGTGCTAATCAAAACATTTTCCACTTTAAACATTTGAAATGCTGCCTAACTGGTGGTGTTACATTTCTCTTTTCGTATCCAGTTTTCTCTCCACGTTGTTTATTTCGAAGAAGTTTTGAGGCAAAGTGGAAAAACATTAAAACTGCTTCCGCTCAAGTTACTAAGCAGGCCGCTGCTAGGTAACCAAAGAGTGAGTGAGTTGCTAGGTAACCAAAGAGTGAGTGAGATGGTAGATTCCACCAACCTAGCTTAGCTAGCTGTTAGAGGCTGAGTTCCCTACATTTCCCAGTATTGGAGTTTATTGAATATTCTATATATTGAATATTTATTGATAGGTTTATCACAGTATATATTGTTACGGATTTATTGTCCAGCACTGGGAGTGACGTAAACTACTTGTGTGTTGGGTGGAATGGAAATCAATTTCACGTCACTTTGAAAGGCTAATAAATAGATTCATAAACATGAAAACAAAGGATATTATGTTTATAACTTCAATATGTTTCAGTTTTATAAACACATGCTATGATTAGTTTTCATTATGTATTTCAGTTGACGAAAATGTTTTCTCAGTTTCAGTTTTCGTTAGCTTTCGTTGGCTGTAGTAACCTTGGCGGTAGGTGGGGTCTCACAGAGGTGAGCTGGAGAGTTTCGTCCTCATGCAGAGTCGGGAGCATCGCAGCGAAAAACGCAGTCATGACTGCAGCCGTTCGTCTGGGATGCATGTGCAAATGCAGAGATAGACATACTCAGGAGAAAGCCACTTTCATCTACCCGCAGCAGTGTAGCGATGTGTGTGTGTGTTAGTACTTTGTGCATCCACAGAACCTGAAATAGCCCAACGTGGAGGGAGGTGAGGGGGAGGGGTGGATGTGCAGCTCAGGCATGGAAACCAGCATATCTGGTTACAGGATCATAATATCACTGCAGAATCCGTCCACTACCGTTCCACTACTGCACTACGCACATGCAGCCGGCTCCAGGAATAATATCATCAGACCGCATGTTTAATGTTTGGCTCCCACCATGCATGCACACACCTGACTTTACCTCCTCGTCTGTAGCGATCCTTGGATAGTTACATGGATTTGTTGTTAACTGGAGTTAATCCTTGTTCAGCTAAACAACAGAGACGGCCAAGACTTTAATTTTTTTGGATAAGGGTTGAGATTTTGATGTCATAACCTTTTAGGTAAAACAAAACTCGCATTTAAAGCAAAACCTCTGCTTTAATTTACATCAGGGTTCCATTGAAATCCTTGACTTATTTGGAAAGTGCTTCATATTCAAACTACCCAGTTTTGTGATAAAATGCAACATAATGTTTGATTAAAATCCTAAATTTGGAAGATGTTATTTACAGTTGAATCCAGATATTTTCTAATAAAAACACACAATTTTATTTCTTGCTGTCTGAAGTTGAATGAAGCTAAGATTTTAAAGTTTTAGGTCAAGTCAAAATTCCAAAAAGCATATAAAGAACATATTCATACATGTTATTGTATATAATTCGACAATGAAGGTTGTTTACCTTACTACAATTTGTTAGGATTGACTCAGTGTAGTGAATATTGATTATTCCTAATGGCTCAATGACTTATCAATAACAAAGTTATTGAAAATAGGGGATTTTTTTAAGTTAAATTTGTGTTTTTTCTCAAATCAGTGAGTTGTGCAAGGTGTGAAATTATTTTCTAAACGTAACATTTTGTTATATTTTAGTTATAATATCATACAACAGTGACTGGAAACGGTCTTTTTTTCTTTTTTTTTTAGTTCATTTGTATTGTTTTTATCTCCAAAGTGGTGCTGGAAAAGTTTAAAAACTTGCCTTGAAAATGTTGTTGCATGTTGTACAAACACAACACGCAACAATTATAGCTGCTAAAATAATATTAGACAATGCTTTAAATGTGATGTTTTATTTAACTTCAGTTAATTTTGTCATCTTGTACCTTTAATAATTTGGTTTTCTCAAACTGTTTTGGACTTTTTCATTTTGTACTCATTTTCTGTGATAGTCCACTGTAAGGAAATGTGATTTTCTGACTCCAATAAACCATATCTCCCTTTATCGAACCCTTTTGGTTCGATAAAGGTTGTCTGATTTAAAAAAAAAAAACACAGATTAAAGGAATATTTATGTACATAGACGCATCAGTTTCCTCTTGTTTTATAAGCTAACGTTTACGTAGCAGTGAGGGAACAGCTTGATATTGTGTATTTATTTTAACAGTTTTCATTCATTTACCTTTTCTTCATATTTGTCATATTACCAATGCGTTATATAACATTAGACCATACAGATCAAAATAAATTTGAACCACAATATTGCAAATATTTAAACAGATATTTACTCATTTAGATTGTTTTTAAATGGGTTTACAAAGTTATTAGCTTTACAAAAGTAGTAAAAAAAAAAAAAAATAAGCATAATTAGCCCTGTCATAACAAATTTTGCTGGATGGTAAATAATATTGTGATAAATGAACAATGTTGTGGTTTTTAGACCATTTTAAAATAATATATTGATATAATAAAACAAGTTTGTGCTCTCAAAGATCAATGGAATTTATTTTAAATATCTAAAATGAAACAACAAAAACAAGAAGGAGCCCCACGTACAACCAAGACAATAAATAAAATGGATTGTATTTCTACAAAAAAAATTGATCTAGAAAAAATATCAATCATCCAAATGGAAATTAAGCTCATTAACTGCATAATTGCTTTTTGCTACAGGCTTAATCATAGTTAATAAATGTAAAGTAAATGTTCAAAATGGCATTTTATTATATATGTTTTTAAATTAGCATTTTTTTTTAACTAAACAAATGTTGGAAAACAAAAAAACTGGAAATTATTTTATCATCTGCATCTTGTAGCGTTCAAGCAGTTGCTCTTAATCATGCCAGAAATGGGTCTGAGCCGGTTAAAGCCAGATCGGTGCGTCTCTAATTGTAATATAAGTTTCTACCAACAAGTTTGAAAACAAATGTAGCACCAGGACTTTTTTTATTTCACTGAATATCTCTACAGGAAACTCTTTCAGAAAGTTTTGGCACCATAGTTTAACTGTGACTCGGTGGGATTTTCAGTCAGAGCGACCCCGCTCCGCTGCTGTGCTTTATCACTTCGACTCATTTACGATCCGATTTTCTTTTTTTTTTTTTTAAATGGAGTTACTGTAGAGAAATTGGAGGAATTAAAGCTGCAGGATGTGAAAGACGGGTGAAATAGTGTGGAAGGAGCGGACAGTCGGAGGCGAGAGGAGGATAATGAAGAGGAATGTGACGGGTGGGGCACCTCTGGTATGTGTGCGTCTTGTGTGTGAGAGAGCCCAAACAGCCTGCCGCGGCTCGGTGAGTCACACATGCGCAGCTGCTTCGCCTCTCAGTCACACAGCAGCAGCGTTCTGCTTTGAAATGCCGTTTTTTGATTCCTCGGGCCTCTGAATCTCCATTTTCCTGAAGCAGCAGCAGCAGCAGCAGTCAGTGTGCTGCAACGAAGGAGTGCTGACGTGAGAACGCGTTAATGCCAGAAGTTATCCAGCTGGCCGAAACTCTCTTTCATTTCCCCTAATGCATCTTTATTCACCATGTAAATTATTGGGAAGATGTGGAGAAGTTCGAGGTCTTGCTCGGTAACCATAGCAACCTGATGCCGCTTGGTGTGACGCAGGTGTGAATACTTTGTTCAAGCTACATGTTTGAGTCTGTGAATAATTCCCAGCTTATTAGACACTGGATTATTTATTTACAAAATAAAAATCTGCTGAGTAATGCAAGAAGCAGAGGCTGAAATATTGCCGAGTCACTGGTTGCTATGGTGATTCCAGTCCGTTCCGCTAGTTTTCAACAAAACCGGTTAGAACCCGACATTTTCAATTATATTATATAGTACATTAATCGATAACTTAAATAATAGTCAACTCTTATAGTACACAATTAATTGTAAGCTATATTCACTCTTCAAAAGGCCATTTGCTGAAAGAACACCACACTCTGAGCACTAATTAAGCCAAATCTGTACTAAAATAACATTTTGCATTGTTATAGAACAAAAAATTTTGTCTGTAGATATGTTCTACGTAGAAATCCTCAATTGTCATAGTTTTAAATTCACCTGCTTCAAATTTTGTAAAACAAACACAAAAATATCCTATTAGACACTTTTTTTTAAATCCAATTATTAATTGGTTAATCAAAAAATAGTCACCAGATCAGCACTGTACTGTATTAATGTTGAGTCAACCAGGAAGGACTGAACTTTCCACATGTTTTTAGACATTTATTTACTTACAGGTGCATCCTTTGCTACAAATGATCAAGCGTAGACCAAAGGAATGAACACCCTGGGCCTAGTCGTAGATGCGATTGTGGGTTTATCTGCATCTCTGCATGGAGTCCTCATTACCTTTCCTACTCCTCTGCTTCCGCTTCTCGCTTGTCTTCCTCATCTTCCTCCTGTACTCTTCTTCCTCCCTCCATCGAGTCCCATTCATTGTCGTTTCTTTGGGTGAATTCCCAGCTGACTCGGTTTGTCATGGCAACCAACCGGTCGTGGTGACTGGGCCTGCAGCTTACACTTCCCGTCTGCTTGTGTGTGTGTGTGCGCGTTTGAGAGAAGACGCATGCGCCGTGATTCAGGCTGCGACTGGCTGCATGTCAGCCTGGATTAAAGTCAAACACACTACAGCATCTCCTTTCTTTCTTTGCCATTTTCTTTTGTTTTCTGAAGTTTTATAAAATCACCCAAATTATTGCTCTTCTTGTACCCTTCTCAGCGCCACAATCAGCAAGTTCTTCTTCTAATATCATAAAAAGAGGAGTGGCCAAAGGTTGGGCTTTAAATCTGGCCTATGATCCTGTGCTGAGCAGGGGGTGCTGCTATTACATAACTTAGTGTGTGAAGGTTTCCTCTCCAGCTGCTCCCTTTGTCTGTATTTTTTATTTTTTTCATCTCCAAATGCAATATGCCCATTTTCTGTCCCAAAGAAGACTTTGGTTCTTATATGAATGAAGTGATTTTGGATTTGGGATGCGATTTAACGACAAGCCCCAAAAAGAGGCGGTTTTTTGATATGGGCAGTTGCCCAGGGCGGCACAATAGCACCATTCAAATGTACTGATCAAGTAATTGTGGAACCAATTGTGCAAAAGTTTGTAGGTGTTCTGCTAATTTAAAAAACACAATTTCTCTTTGTTGAGATGGAGGCGTGGCCAGCGGTCCTAAAACAGCTCGTAGGTAGAACTGATGAGACTAAAATCTTATCTAAATGATTTTGACCAAAAAGAGTAATAGACACACTTTACCGTGTTCAAGGAAGCGCCTTTAGGTCTAACAGATTTCCATGAAGTCTGGAGTGACTTTGTTTAGGTTTTGAGCTTTAAGTCACTGAATATCAGGAGCAACTCTAGACTTTAGACTTGATTTGTGTCTTAATGATTTCTTATCTGGGCACTTGATTAACTTGTTTTCTCTCCTTTTGTTTTGTGTTCTCTAGATATATGTTCTGTAAAGGTGCAAAGCGGAAGTTGGAAGAGGATGAAGAGGGCCTGGAAGGCAAAGCGCTGGAGGCGTCGGTGGCGGGAGCGGGGGTAGGCATTGCCTCGGAGGGTCTTTCCAAGGTGTCCTACACCCTTCAGAGACAGACCATCTTCAACATCTCCCTGATGAAGCTCTACAGCCAGCGGCCGCTTGGCGAGCCCAGCCTAGAGCGCCGCGTCCTCATCAACAACATGCTCCGCCGCATCCAGGATGAGCTCAAGCAGGAGGGCTCCCTGCGGCCGCTGTTCCTGCCGCCCTCGCCACCGCCTGATGACCCCATGGACGAGGGGTTCCGCGATGCGCCACCGTCTTTCGGCATCCTGTCCCAACCATCCGCGCTGTTGATGCCAGCGATTCCTCCACCACCTTCGCCCCACCCGATGGTGCCTCCTAGCTGCCCGGCGCCCCAGCGCTTGGAAGGCTGCGCCGCGCCCCTCGACGCCTGCCTCACTCCGGCCTCGCTACTGGAAGAGGATGGTGGGGATTCGGCGTTCTGCGCATCGTCCCCACCCACTCCTCCTCTGTCTCCGCCCCCACTAGCTCCATCGTCAGCGCTAATGAGCAAGGTGTCCTCTGGTGTGACTGTCCTCTCAAACGACAGTTTCTCATCCTCTCTGAGTGACATGGAGCTGGCTCCTCCCACCGCCATTACACGGACGGCAGCCGCTAATACTATGACCATAACTACCTCCCCCTTTTCATCACCCACAGGCTCCACCAGAGACTGCAGGACAATGGGTGCTAAGCCAGAGGCAGCTGCTGTTTTCCTGCCTGCACATTCCCCTGCTAGCCTGGAAGACATTTCCCCCTCGCCTTCATCTCCTTCTTCTTCGGGTTTCCTCTCAGACTTGGCGCTGGACGACGTCCTGTTTGCCGATATTGACACGTCCATGTACGACTTTGACCCTTGCACCACAGCGGGGGCTGTAGGCGCCACAGCTGGCGGCGGCGGTCTCGCCAAGCTTTCGCCAGTGGTGAACGCCGACGACCTCCTCAAAACTCTGGCGTCGCCGTACAGCAGCTCCACCCCCCAGGTTTCAGCCAATCAGCCTTTTAAAATTGATCTGACAGAACTGGACCACATCATGGAGGTGCTGGTGGGGTCGTGAGTCAGCGACACCCTGACCTCCACCTGCGAAACTTTTTATTAACCTGGAGAAACAGACTGGATGGAAAAATTTGGGATTGCTTTTGTTTTTATCTCTTTAAAAGACTTTTTCTTCTATGGTCGGTAATTGTAAACATCGAAGGTGATGTCAACTAGTACTACTATGACAACTACTACTTCTACACAACACTGTTCATGCACTGTGCTCGCCTTTCTAGGTGTGGAAGTGAAGTAACGAGGAAGCAAAGCGTAAACACCGCAAAAACATAGAAGTATTTTTGGTCTAGTTTCTCATGCAAAAATCTTGGTATACTTGAAATGAGATAAAACTCAATTAGCTTTTCACCAATATATATGCCTGTTTTAAGTAAATAATTCCTTAATATTAATTAAAAAGTACTAGTTTCATTGGAAGATTATTATAAAAAGACATTTTCCCATCTGCCAGTGGAACTTTTTCTTTTTCCAAAAACCTGGCCACTACTGTGCCGTTACCTAGCAACCCTAGCCGAGCCCAGCCCCGTTACCTAGCAACCCGGGAACTCCAGTGCATTTGGTCAGCTGGAAACCACTTGCTACATTCTTTTCAAAGATGTATGGTTGTATAATTGAGCATCCTTTTGAAGCCACTGTAAACGTTGAGGTGGGGGCGTGACCAGCAGCAGCTTATTTGGATTTAACATGACAGACCCCTAAAATAACCAGATCTAAGAATGACTTTGTGTAAAAATGTAAGGAATATGTTTTGTATATTCCTAGATCTATCCTAACCATTCAAGGAAGCATAATAGGGAATTATTTACTTGAATCAAGCTCCTTTATCTTAATGAATAGTCACGTTATAATTTTATCTCAAGTGTACTAAGATAGTTGCACTATAAACTACACTAAAAATGGTAAGGTTTTGTGTTTTTGTAGTGCACAGAATTTTGTATATCTATACTTGTGAGGAACTTTATGAATTTCCTTTCTAGTCCTTTACCTGAAGCTAAGCCTTAACCCTTAAGAGTAACTGTAAATATTTCTATTTTTAATCCTCATGGGGATATGCACTCCTCACAGGTACAGAAATACAAAACAAACATATACATACACACACTGTAATTATGGCTTTTAGCAGCTCAGTGCCTTTCAAATGACCACTTATTCAGTTCCTGGTTTTTACAGTATTTTTTATCCGCTCTTCTCACTTTAACAGCCCACTGAGGGTCACACGATGTTTTTAATTTATTATATTGTATTAAATTTTGTTGAGGTAATTTTACATGATCAAATGATGATTATTTAATCTTATTACAGATACAATGTTTTAATTGTAAAGCAAGCATTTAAGGAGGAATACATTGTTTTATTGGTGGCTATGGGGTGCCAAAAGTGACGAGATGTAGTAAATAATCTGATAAATTATTTTATATTCAGTAGGGCTGAAATGATTACTTGGATTAATCATAATGACTATAAACTCAAAAAAGGTTAATTGCTGAAAAAAAAAACATTCTCAGATGAATAAATAAGCCAAAAATATACAAAAAAAACAAACCTTTTTTCTGTAAATATGTTCTAGCGAGAACTCAAGTAGCTGTACTTTCACCTAGTTCAAGGTCAGTAAAAAAAAAACCAAAAACATAAGCATCCTTTTCTCTCCAATTATTCGATTAATCTAAAAATAAACAGATAAGCCCTAAACTGTGTAGATGTTATATCGAGCAGAAAGGGCTGAGATTATCGTATGTTGATGCTAGAAGTATGTTTTAGCTGCAGATTCGTCGTTTGCTACAAATGATCCATGTATTTTATTGCATTTTAGGCAATAAAATGTTTTTAACAGAATAGTTTGCTTATTTACATCTTCTAATATATTCCTAATGTTGTATAAAAAAAGCTTAAGTGGTTAAATGAAAAATCTGCAGAATGTGCCAATTTTTTTCTTCGATCAATTTTGCAGCCCTGACATAAATAAATGTAACCATAATTATTGAAATTGGTTGATTTTATTAAATACATAAAATACAAAAGGTTGCAATAATATGTAATTATGTCAGTGTACTTTAGTCCAATGTAGACCAAAACGTGCTGGGTAATATGCTTATTTTTTATTTATCACATTTCGGCACATTTGGACCTCCATAGTATTCCACATTAGCCTGGCTCTGCAATAATGCTTTAGGAGTAGCTCTAAAACACATCACCAGGTTGTTGTTTAAACTTTTTACTAGAAGGGAGCGTCTGTGTACACATGATGTCTACGAATTCAATGCCAGGCTTCCTGTTTTTTTATTTTGTTTTTTTTAATGTTACTGTTTTGGCCCCTCCACCCCTCCGTACTTCTGCTTGTCTCCTCGCCTTATACCCAGTAATAATACAACTGCTGGTTGTTGTTTTACATGAGCTCGGTTATATGAGCCAGTTATCACAAACCAGTTGCAGAGGTATTCAAATGAGCTGCACCCAACTGGTAACACTGGTTTACACTCGAAGAAATAAGCAGCCCTCTCCCCAGTCCCAGTTGGATGTAGATGATCTGGAAAAGCTCCAAAGTTGACGCATTTATTAAATTTATTTTTGGCAGAAAACAGATGATTTGGTAACAGCAGGGCTTACAGTATTACTCACACTCCTTGTTTCTACGGGGTTGTTTACATGTGTTAGTAATAGGTAGCCTTAAATGCTAGCTAGCTTTTTGTAGGTTAGCAGTCCTGCTACTTCTCAAATAGACCCAATATTAGCAGGAGAGCTGAAACTAACATGGAAAAAATTTGAATTGAAGTTCCACTGAAGTGGAAAACCAAAACCACAGCGTTAACCTGATACTGCAGCCATGCACTGTGGTGCATTAAAACTACGCTTGTCACAAAGCCTTAGAAATCTAACTATAATCTATTAAATTAAAACTTTTTTGCATTTGTTTAACATTCAGAATGTCAGAAGCAGCATTTCTGAACACTTTTCCTTTATGTGGAACAGCCCAAAAAGTTTGGTAGTTTTGGTTTTCACTTCAGGTAGCGCCACCTTTTACTGACCCGCAAACTATGGCAATGCATCCGAAGGCAACAAAAACAACAACAAAGCAATCTCTCCTGGGCATTTTCTCTGTTTTAGCTGAAAGCTTAAATCGTTGCAGAGCATGAAGGGTGCGATTGGTGCCAGAGGCAGCTTAGAAAACGGGCATTTTGCAGAAACACAAGTCTGGTTCTGATTGATGCCTTTCAAAACTGTGCATTTGTATCTGAATCTCACAGGCTTAATTAATTGCACCGCAGTGCCAGTAGATGGCGCTGTATTGTGCGATGCAACCCAAAATGGATTCCTGTCGAGACCGTTTTTGTTCTGGACTACTAATTAAATGTAATTAACATTGTAGGGGTCGCTGTGGAGCAAATTTTCAGAATGCAGACAATAACTTTATATATCAACAGACTGTTACGCCACCTTTTTGCTAATGATGGCATCTGAAAAAGAAAGGAAACTGCTGGCTCTATTGCAGCCAATTGCTGCTAATAAAACTTCAGTTCTTGGAAAAAGGTGACAGAAGAATGCCATCTAACCCAGCGCTGCAAAAACACAAAATCTTACCAAGCATTTTTGGTCTAGTGTAAATATCTTGGTACACTTAAAACAAGAGAATATACAAGTAACTTTTCATTAGGATATAGGAACTTGTTTTAACTAAATTCCTTAAAATTAACGACATTTTTCCTATACTTTAAAATAAGTGTTTCGCTGAAAAGTTATTTGTAAGTTAGTTTTGTGTTAATTCAAGTGTATTAAGATGTTTTCACTAAAAGCTAGATAAAAAATAATTGGTAAGGTTTTGTGTTTTTCAAAGATTGGACACGAAGGGCAGGAAAATGAAGAAAAAAAATTACTTTTAAAAATGTTTCATTCATTATAAAACAGGTTACAATCATTTTTTGTAATTACGAATTTATCAAGCTTGAACTAACATTAGAAAGTCTGAATGAATGAAATAATTATTAAATAGTGAATTAATGATGATGGAAGCATTGTAAAAGTCCATTTTTGTAGCATTTTCAGTAGAAGCTAATGCTGTTTGGGAAGTACAAAGCTACAAAGCTACAAATAAAAACAACAATGTGAAGCTACCAGACGTTGAAAA
The DNA here is from genome assembly GCA_903067095.1 of Girardinus metallicus. Taxonomy (NCBI): domain Eukaryota; kingdom Metazoa; phylum Chordata; class Actinopteri; order Cyprinodontiformes; family Poeciliidae; genus Girardinus; species Girardinus metallicus. The sequence continues at coordinate 70,617 of CAEGAE010083695.1, read as the reverse complement.
CCTCGTCAATCTGAGCTGCACCATGTAAGGGAACTGTGCCAGTCAGAGCTACGTTCCAAAGGGAGGGTTCAAAAGTCATTTATTTTATCTTAAAATAATTATCAGACATCTAGAGAAGCCCTTGTATCCAGTGGCGTTTCAGAGTAATGGAGGGTGGTGTAAATTTTGGGTTCCCTGGCAGAGTATTTGCTCAGATGTGAGTCGAGCGCCACGTTATGCTGTTTGCAGACGAATGTGTCTTGTTCCTTTCTGTGTGTTAAATTTTTTTTTGGAGTGCTTTTGTTTAATTTCCATTGAAATTATTTATTCATCTTGGGGTTTTTTTTGTCTTTTCTGTGTAAATATATTTATTTTTGATGTGAAGTGGACACATGGATTGTAAATGTGTGTACAGAATGTGTGTTAGGAATGTACTTTTAGATAGGAATGTCTCAGAGTGTGAAAACTGGGTGGAAGCCATTTTTTATATACATAGGTTGTTATATTATCTTCTGTTGGTTTGTTGCGTTCCGGATTTTTTTTTTTTTTTTTCTCCTGGTGGGGTGGCCACAACTTTTTATATCTTTTGTACTTTTTGTTTTTATTCATCATTTTCCGGTTGAAGGCAAACAGTTCACATTCATGCAGCAATATTTAAAGAAAACGGTCTCAAACCTACAGATGTCAAGACTCCAAAGCCTGTCATGGATGCTTTCATGCCAAAAGTAATGTACATAGTATGACCAACATTCAAGCTCCTAAGACTTTTCAATCAGTGTTTGTCACCAAATCGGTTTCATTGCGTCCAAGCGTGCGGCGGATTCCCTCAACACGGGCTGTAACTTACAGACCTCAGCGCTGTGCCTTTTTCTATGCAACAAAACAAACACAGAGAGAGAAATTATCAGCTGATCACTGTATCGGTGGGTCTGTAGAAAATAAAATGCTCAGCTTCACAGCTGTTTACGAACTGAAAACGGTCTTACTTTTGTAGTTTTATATATATAAATATATATATAAATATACAATAAAGTGTAAAAAGCATCGTCTGCTGGTTTTGCTCTGTTTGTATGCCACACACTACACTTTTTCCCCCCGTATTCTATATTTTATTATTAATATTATTGAAGTTTGTTCAGTAACTCAATTCACCAAGTTAAGGGTGCTCAAAGTGAGGCCTGAAGGCCGTCGGACTGATTGTGTGCGGCGAGAGGTGAATTAAAAGTAAAATTTTCACTAATTGGAAAAAAATCTTAAAATGGAAAACACACTATTCATTTCTAATAACTACAAATTTTGCTTTTATTTTAACTTGATAGCCCATAGCAATGATGCATAACCATCTCAGTGTACTTTAGACCGATTTATACCAAAACATGCTTTTAGTTCCACACTTTCTGGATTATATAGGTTATTTTTTTATTCATTACATTTTGGCACATTTGGACTCCCATAGATTTAGTGGTAGCTCTAAAGCATCATCGGGTTGCTGTAATGTGTTAAACACATTTATTACTTTTATTTTAGTTTGATAGCATAGTACCACAAACATCCAATAACTTTTACTTGAAAGTAGAATTGGGCGCAACGAGTCAATGCAGATCTAGTTGCCATGACAACAGAAAGAACCCTGAAAGGTTGTCACTTTGTGTTGCGGCTAATATTTTTGTAAATAGATTTTAATTTCGAAGTTGTAGTTTTGATCCGATTTATTTATTATTGAATTGCGGTAGGAGGCCACACAAAATCAGTCCAGGGGCTGTAAATGGCCCCCGGGCCCCGACTTTGACCACCCTCGTTTTTGCATTTTTCATAAAGCAGGTGCAAGTTTTGTGGCGCACAACAATTTTAACTTTGCAGTTGTGGTCCCTGTTGCACAAAGTTCATGCCTGACAGTTTAATTTATTCTATGTAAACATATTTTTGTACGTATTTGTTGAAACAGTCACTATGTCAGAATATATATATATATATATATATATATATATATGCTTTCACACTACGAAAAATGCAAATTGTAACTTACTTCTCTGAATTATGGCAAAGGATGTTTTTAAATCCGAAATTCCCCACTTTTTTTGGGACATAAGGTTGTCTCTGAGTGCCAACAGCAGCACCATGCTATACTTGTCACTGTGGTATTTTAGACTACATTATATCTTTAGCTTGTTTTACTGCTTGCAGCTGCAGTGCAAAACTGTCTGTTTTTAGCAGCTGTAAAATCAAGTCTGTGGCAGTTTTATTTTAGCTTTTTATCTAGCAGAGGTTAGATGGTGGAAATGGTGTTGTGTGTGAGTGGCACTTTGAGCAAATTGCACTAACATCTCTACATATATTTGGTGTACAACTCCTGCTGGGATGAACATGTGTCATAAAAATCCATCCAGATGTTGTCACGGTTTGTTCAGATCAAAAATCCAGACTGGAAAACGACCAACTGGCATTTCTACAATTTTACATTTCCTGGTTTGAGTTGTACTGGATTTGATGGAAGTGTAGTCCACCTGGTAACTGGTGCAGCAAGAAACACCTACCTGTAATGTTTTTCTTATTTTTTTGTTTTGTTTTGTTTTGAAAGGATTAATCCCGATTCTTTAGATTAAGGGAATCCAAAGTGTGGCCCGTGGGACATTTACGTCCACTTTAGTGATTTTCTGCAGCTCTTCACCACAAAAAAAAGAATATTTACATTTTGTGACCCTCGATTACTTTCATTTTGCAAAAACACACAGTCTTATTGGTCTTTATTTTGTATAAAGTATTTCTCTTTACACTTGAAATGCGTCAAAACTAACTTAAATTTTCAGGAAGTTATTGGAGCTTCTTTTACGTTAATAACTGCTTAATATTTATTAAAACATACTGGTTCCACTGGTAAATTATTTTGCTTATAACATGGGAAAAAAGTCTTATTATAAGTGAAATAATCTACCAGTGGAACCAGTATTTTTAAATCAATTTTAAGGAAGTATTAACTTAAAACAAGCTCATATATCTTGTTGAAAGTTACTTGTAAGTTAGTTTTGTCGCATTTCTAGTGTACTTAGAAATGCGACAAAACTAAGTACACTAGAAAGTACAAAACTACTTAGTGTACAAAATTGGTCAAATTTGGTACTTTTACCAAATTTTATTTGGTAAAATTTTGCGGTTTTGCGTGTGGTGTAAAGTTTGGGCCCTGTTACTTTAATTCTCAGGTACACAAAGACACATGTAGGTTCAAAGCTGAACCTATTAAAAAGACATGCTAGGTAAATTAAAGCTAGCAGACGTGCAGGTTAGTGTTCCTGGAGGATTATGGGTAGTGCCGAACTCCCTGACTTGGCCTTGGACTTGGCAGCTGTGCCGGTCTAACGCTGGGGGCAGATGGCCGCCCTCCCAGGCGTCAGCTGTTTACAAGCACAGATGACGGACTTACTGGTTGGACACTCTCAGTGGGAAACCACACAGTTGATGCAGAAACTCCGGGCAAACTCCTGACTGAACGCTCCCTGTTTGCAGGAATTTAACAAGCCAACCAGGATGCTTACGTCTCTCCTTTAAAGCGCACATTGGAAACCCGAGGATGTGGACCACTGCAGGTAGGCCATGAAAATGTTTGTACACATTTTACCTTTTCATTTGTTAAGTTGTTTGTGGTAATTCAGTGGATTATCTGATACTGTAGTAGTGGGTTTTTTTTGTGAGTAAAATTAACAGAAAATCAGGTGGTTTTTGTTGCTGTTCTTTCATATTTTAGTATTAATGTTTTACCAGATAAATTTCTGCGTCTGAAAGTTTTCTTGTGCTTTAGAGTAACATGAGAATGACTCACCTGCTAAAGCTCCTCTAATTCCATTTGCTGACCGTAGGATCTGCCTCAACAGCTTATCAAGTCTTTACAGGAGGCTAATGCACGCTGCAGCGAAAGAATCGTACAACCAGCTGCAGGTGAACATGCTTAAAATGTTCAGAAAGTTTATAAATGAGCTTGAAATAATGACTCTTGCTTTATAAATGTTAATCTTTAGTTATGTTTTGTTACACGTCAGCAAATAAACACCATAGAACTACAGAACCATTCAATAAATATAAATATTACTGAAAAGTCATTTTGTTACTTCCACTTTATACCAATTAATTAGAAAAAGTTGAATGTTTTAACAATCATGATGATTTTCTAACAGCTAATAAAAACACATTTTAAATTAGAATATTACATCACACCAATAAAAAAATATTTTTAAAAGCAGAAATGAGGGCTTAATGAAAGTATGTTTAATACCTGCTTGAAGGTTATTTTCAGAAGATAATTTTAATCTTACAAACTGAGTACAAATGTACTTTTACTCCTTCTGAATGCAGGATTCTTCAAGTATTTTAAGTGTTTTTTGACTGACATTATCGCTCATTTTGGGAAAATGTCCATCCTGCTGCTTTTATTGGTGTCTAAATGTTTGTTTCCTTCTTATTGTTCAGCAAACGGAGTACCAAACCACATGCTCAGAACAATGCATGTGAAAAACAGAGGCATGGAGCCAGCAGGTCATTTCCTCAGCTGCATCCTGTTCTTAAACAAAACATAAAACTTGGAAGGGATGCTGGGTTTCCCTCTCTGCTTCCCGCATAGAAAATTTGGGCATGGGAAAAGGCAATTCCTCATCAGCAGTTTAAAAATGACCTATTATGCTTCCTTGAACAGGTTAGGACAGGTCTAAAGGGATTATACAAAACATGTTTGTTACATGTTTTTGCACAAAATTATTCTTAGATAATCAGATTTTAATCTGGTCAACTCTGCCTATGTTGAGCTTTGTTCAAAATGAGCTGCTGTCATTTTAAATCCAAATAAGCTGCTGCTGGCCAACACTCACATGCGAAAATGGCTGCAAAAAGATGCGCAATTATACAACCGTACATCTCTGAATAGCATTAGTAGAGCCTCCTGCACAATCAACTAGAATCCACCAAGTGGTTTCTAAATAATAAGTCAACAAAAAAGCACTTGTCGTTTCCAGTAGCCATTGTACAGCGCATACAGTGGTAAAACTAGTTGACCAAACATGCTGGTCAACTAGCATGTTTGGTCAACATGCTAGTTGACCAGACAGCATGATGGTAACAAGTGTTGTTACCTAACAACACTTGGGTTGTTAGATAACACGCTGGGATGCATTTTGTTTGCTAGGTAACTGCCGTTGCGCGCTGATTTGTTATGTTACATTCAGAAAGTTTTTGAAATGGCTCACTTTTTAGACACCAGAAAACAGCTGGGTGATTGTTCAAAACGTGACTTTTGCATAATAGCTTCCCTTTAATATTAACTAAAAATCATTTAAACATGTTGCTTTTTACCATGGGGAAAAGGAAATTTCATGACTTGTCACCACTACAGTCTATCAAACCCTGAAATCATGTCCTTTTCTTTTTGCAGGTGCACACCAGGAAACGGTTTAATGCATGCTCTGGATCCAGGAACTTCCTCTTTGCTTGGACTTCCAGCTTCCCTCCTTCAATGAACAAAGCACATTCATGTCCAAAGCAGCTGGGCAGCACAAAAGCAACAATCCTCCATGATGGCAGTGTCTTCACTCTACATTACAGAGGAGCCTGGAGCTGAAATCACTGAACTGGACATATGTGTTCTTACCAATAATGTGCAATACGAAGTCATCCCGTCTGTCGTGGGCTCCGTCTGCCTTTCGTTCGGCCTCATCTACTGCTTTTTTGGTGCGTATCCGCGCTGACATTAGATGCCGGTATTAGCTTACATGAAGCTGTTTTAAATGTTTCATTAGCTCACCTGATGGCTAAAATCCCCCGAGGCAGGCGCCTGCAGGTTGCCAGGGGTTTAGAGTGGATAAGTCCAAAGCTGGAGGAGGCAGATGGGAATCTAAATTTTATACGGACAGCGTTCATGAGACGCCACCTGTTGCACTGAATGAAATCCCACTGATGTCATGGTGTTAACGCTCATTCGGTTTTTAACGGGGATTTTGTGTTTAGTGTGCATGCATTGCAACGTGAAGCAAACATTTCCCGTTCTGCTTCCACTGGGAGAAAACGTTGATATAAATCAGGCAATCATGAACCCTGACATTACGCAAACACTCGCTCCCAAAGTCTGGTAGTGTGGCCTGTTAAACATTAAACTGATGCAATTCGGCTTATTTTATTCACCAGTTGATTTGTGTTTACATATATACAACATATGGCAGTACATTTTACATTTTATCAGACCGCCTAGTCTAAACGTTACTGAAATATTCTTAAAGTTTCTTTCCTTAAATGCCCCAACTTCCCTAAAATGCAAAGAAATAAATGTGCGTCTTATCATAAACATAAAAATCTAAAATAGTTGCTCTATGGAGAGATCTGGAAATTGATCATAAGCGAAAGTATTCAAACCTTTCTAACATTTCATTTTAAAACCATAAATTTTTATGTATTTTACTTATTTTTTTGCAATGGTAACACATAGTTGTGCTGAACTGTAAAGTGACAGGAAAATACACACAATTATTTCATATTTTTTTACAAATACATTGAGGAAATGTATTAATCTGATTGCGCTTCATTGGTTGCAAACAACCAATGCTGATTATGATTCAATATTTAGAAACGTGGCCATCACGGACTGAACGGCTTCGTTCATTTCCTCTGCTGCCTTGGCTAAAACTACGGGGAGACTACAGCTCTACAGCGCAGAAAATTGACGTCATCGTCCACGACTTCTCCTTCTGTTTGCTGATTGGCCCGGTAGAAAATCTACCGGAGGAATCGAAGTAAACGGGAGAAAATCCCTGGACTAGATCAGGGAGGCTAACAGGAAACTAGCTTGTGCTCAAATTTGTAAAACTTAAAGGAGGTTTAAGGAGATTGCTATTATTTCTTTTCGCAGGCTATCGCTGCTTCAAGATGGTGATGTTCTTCTCCGGTTTCATGTTTGCCTCGTCTGCCGTGCTCCTGTTCTACCATAAGGAACCGGACTTTACGGGTCAGCTGAGAGAGGACGCCAAGGCGGGCATCGGGCTGGGAGTCGGCGTGCTGTGTGGACTGTTTACCGCGCTGGTGTCCACGCTGGGACTCCTCCTCTGTGGCCTGCAGCTCGGGAGCCTCCTCTCCCTGTCCATGCTGGTGATTGTGGGACAGTTTCACAGCCTTACTCCGGTGTGGGTGCCGCTTTGTGCCGTACTGGCCGCCAGCATCGCGTCTGCCGTGTTCACGCTGCAGTGGCAGAAGTTGTTCAGCATCTTCTACACGTCTGTGTTTGGAGCTACGACCGTGATGCTGTGCGCGGACTACATGGTGGGCGCGTTTGTGCTGCCGCATCAGGTGTATGACGTGTTTTGTGAAGCGGCTCCGCGACCCTTCTGCTGGTTTAATTGGGCAGTCGCTGGGATCTGCCCTGTTTTGAGCACCGTAGGCGTGTTGGTGCAGTGGTGGTTTACTGCGAGAGGAGTTTCACACATTGAAGGTGAGTTTTGTTCAGTTTGCAGTCACAAAAGTGGATCTTTTAAACTGTTTTACATTTTGTTTCTGAATTACCACAAACTTGAACACTGTAAAACATGTGTGTCAAACTCATCTGCATTTTTGGGTCTTGTCTGGATCATGAATGTTCTTAAAGGACCGGTTGTTCCTAACTGTATTGATTAAAAAAAACAACTGGTATAACATTATTAAATACAACTGTGGGTCTGTTTTCACACTGATTCGTCCCTCCAGAATTTAATGATTGCAGAAGTAAATTATAAAAGAAAAACGATCAAAATCACAGATTTTCTGGAGATAAATTAAAATATTTGTAAGGAATTTTGAGATATTTATGATATATTTTTTTTATTACGGCTGAGCTAGCAGTTGAGTAGAAGGAAGAAATACTGCCACCTGCAGGTGGGAGTTAGCATCCGCTAACTCGATGTTTTTCACCATTCTTTGTAGAAAATTAGCAATAAACTCACAATTATTCGTTAGTGTGAAAAACTGGAGGGACTGATTGATGCAGTTTGGCAGCAAACAGAAAGAAACTGATTTGATTTGACTGATGAAGTAATATTTAAGCACATTTATTTCTGCATCTCTCTGGAGTCCAGAGGGCCACATAAACATCTGTGGCGGGCCAGATTTGGCCCTCGGGCCTTGAGTCTGGCACATGTGCTGTAAAACATTTGAAGGTGGTTTAACCTGAAAATGAAATTTAAGTCAACGAGAAAATTGTTTTGGTTTTAACTTAGAAATTAAAGTTCATAAAGGTGATTTAATAACAAGAGACAGGTTGTCCAAACATTGTATTTTAAGTTCAATAATCTTTAATTGTGAGTTTTAACTGAATGCTGCAATTTAAAACAAATAATTATTTCACAATATGCAAGAAAAATTCTGCCCTCACCTAGTTAAAGAGCCACATTTCTCTATTACCTTCAATCACATTGGCAAGTTAAAGCATAACTACTTATTTTACTTTCTGATAATGAATTTTATTGAACATTTAGTGTGAACAGGACATTAAAATAAACATTTGCCGTAACAAGACAAGAGTCAGATCAACGTGACTCACTTCCATCTCAGGATACAGAAACATGCCGCTAAGCATTCTGGGAAATAGTTCCCATTCCTGTCTTTTTCATCTTTCAGTGTTTTTGTGTGCTAACCTAAAAACTCTAGTTTATTCAACTCTTGGAGGTTTGACAAAATTAATAAAAAGTTAACACAACTTACTAATGTAAGTTTGTCTTTCACAAACCCACACATTTAGGTTTAAAATATAAAACTCGCTAAATTTACTTGATTTAATGAGTGGAAGATGGCAGACACAACTAAATGCAGCTCAAATGTTTTAAAGTGAATTTGTATTAATGGGATTTTATTAGATAACTCAATACTAAGCAGTGCAAACTTGTAGAGTGAGAGGAAAATAATCCATCCATTGTCTATACCTGCGTATTCTTTGTCCACGTTGCAGGATTGACTTTTGCAGAAGGACAATTTAGAAAAGCCATTTAACCTATCAGTCAATCAATCAATCAATCAGTCAGGTTTATTTGCAAAGCACATTTCATCAACACAGCATCTGAAAGTGCTTCACGTCTTGAGAACATTTTTAAAAAACATCATAAACAAAACCTGCAACAGATATTATTAAATTTTGTCAAGTGCCATCATTAAAATCATCAACACACATCTAATATGTTTGTCAATGTTCCATTTATTACGGTTAAGAAGTAACTCTGAATTGGTTTTTAGTCTGTAGTCTCATTAATAACATTCACTATGTTGCATTCAAGAAGCTTTTGGCTTTTGAATCTAAAACTTTACTCTTCCAAAACAATAGCAGTAATAACTGAGCACCATTTACATGATTTCTAAGTTTTTATCTCTATGGATTCAACGTGTTGAACATGTGAGAGCTCTGGTGGATCCAGCTGCACATTGGCCGAAAACCCCCTAAAACAAACTTTATTTTTATTTTTATTAAAGAACAAGGTACAACAAGTTTACAAAGAACAGTATACTATATAAAAGTAGTAACAACAGCAGCCAGGGGTTCTTACAACATCATGTACATGAATTAAAGTTAGGTAATACACTGAATGTTTTAATTTCCTTACAGTTCTTTGAATGATATAGTAACTGAAAGTAGCTCAGTGGGTCAGTTTTAAGAGTCACAAAGCAAGAAATTATTCTATCTAATTTATGTTTGTGAATAAAAAACTTTGCTAAAAATACAATCAAATGAGTTAATAATTTCTTGAATAATTGTGAAAACCAAGAACAATATTATCCCAACGTAAAACAAAATCTCCCTAAATCTCTTTTGTATGGGTGCAAAGCCAAAAAAGGTGAACAGCAGTTTCCGGATGAGAATCACACAGGGAGCATTTTCTATTAATCTTTTTTGAATTTGTGTATAATTTTGTTAGAGACCTCTCTAATTTTACTACTTATTAAATGTTTTACCTAAAAACAATCCACCATCCTCCTACTACGTCCTGTTGTCATCTTCTTTGTCGTTTTTGCCAGTAGCAACATCCGGCCGTTGCTTACATTTATTTTGATACGGCAGAAAAACCTCCTCATCGAAGCGCAAAAAGCTTTTTATTGAGTAACGTGATTTTTGTTTTAATAATTGCTTCCGTTAAGGATTTTTTTTTATTATTATACAGCTCGTGTTTATTTCTCACATAAAGTTTGTGATTGGGACATAAAATGTGAAAAAGTTCAAGCGTGCATGAATGCTACCTTAAGACACTCTCAGATTATTTATTTTAATTTATTTTAATTATTTTTTTTTCAGGTGCAAATAAAAAACAGAAGAAAAATGGAATGAAGCAGAAATGTAGAGAAGGAAGGAGAAGACCCCGGCCATACCGTCAGCGCAGGCCTCCGCCTCTGAAGCGATATGCTGGAGATGTCCTCGCACCAGTAAGTGGCTCAAATAAAAACAGAAAATGCAAAAATATCCTGATTTCATGAGAGAAATCCTGATTGCTGATGAGCTTTTGTCAGGAGCCGGTTAATGTAACAAGGGCGCTCCTCTCTGCAGAGTTATCTCCACAAACTCCAAGAGCGTCAACTGGGCACCGGCTCCTCCGCCAGCAGCGTCAGCACCATCACACACACTCTGATCGACTTCAACTTCGAGACGGGCTCCATGGTGCCTCTTACCTCCGCCTCCCCCATCTTCACAGTCTGAACGAACACAACTAACCGGAAGAGCAAATCTCTGGGAAATTAACTTTGAACTGTTTACTTTCACTAAATTTGTTCAAATATTTCAGTTTCTGCTTTGGATTTTCTTCACAAGCTTCATTGGACAATTGTCGTCTTTCCTGATTGTTAAATTACATTTATCATTCCTGAGCCTCGTAATTCCAACATTTGTTGAGAAGTTTTATTCTCACAATAATTGTATTCACCTCAAAAAAGTGTATCAAAAAAACTTTTCTTTTTTAAAGGTGACCTTTTATGCTTCCAACCAGGTTAGGATAGGCCTTCGAATTATAAAAAATGTGTTCATTAAATTTTTTTTGCACAAAATCATTCTTAATTTTTGGGATAGAAGTTAGATTCTACCTATTTGAGTTTGTTCTTTGAAAAGCGATAGTAGAGCCTGCTGCACAACCAATAAGAATGCAGCAACTGTTTCCTGAATGGTAAGCCAACAAAAAAACACTTGACTTTTCCAGCAGCCATTGTACAGTGCTTACAGCAGTAAAGCCAGCTGAAACATGCAGGAGCTCAGCTTGGTAACGGCACAGTGCCCATTGATTGTGGCATGTGTTTAGGCTTAGGAAGTTCTTGAAATGGTTCATTTTCCGTATACCTGAAAACATTAACTTATTTCCAAAAATCATTTTTTAAGCACTCAGGCCCAAATGCAAAATATGGATTTTGCATAATGGGTCTCTTTAAAAACTTTTCTTCATGTTTGGAACAGTCCGTGCCACTTGATGCATCCAGATCCAAACTATATCTTACTTGGGCAATGATATGCATGTCCTAATCAAAGCATATTAAAACAATATTGGCCAAACTCAACTCCCAACACCTGTTGTTCTTGTACTGGCTGTGATTTCATGTCAGCTGTATCCATGATGTTAGCCAACAAGCTTTGCGGTCACGGTTTGTGCTTCAGATTTTTTAAACATGGCAGCCAATTTTTATGTGCATGACTTGCAAACTGTGTCAGTAGTGTTTTTATACTGTATTATAAACTCTGCATATTATTTTGTTGGGTATTTTCCTAACACAGTGACTGTTTTTCAAGACTTACAGGGACGTTTGCAGAAAGAAAAGAAATTGGCTGCTGCAGCCGCACACAACTAGAAGCTAAGTTCTTGAAGCAGAAACTTCTGTACTGCTGGCTTTCCACTAGCTGGAGCCACACTGAGTTATCAACAAGTCATATCACAATAGAGAGTAATGCTAACATTAGCTTAGCACTTTGGGAAACTGCAGAGCAGAAAAATATCATTAGCAGTAGCAAGTTGAAGGATGTAGTTGTACTGAGAGAACAAAATATAAAATTTTAACCAAGTTATGCCTGTGTTGACAGCATATTAAAGCTGCCAAGATCCTGTTGGGACAAAATATGCAAAATAAATACTGCATATGTAAAATAAAGGGATATGTGGATCATGAAATTGATGGACTGTAGTTTGATTGTTCTTCTCTTTGAAGATACTCGGCTTACAAACATGTACATGGCATTGATTTAATTTGTTTTTAATGTGAAAACTAATTAAATATGTAGATGCCTAAATTACTTGGATCTGTCTGTAGGACAAAAAAAAAATCTTGATCAGGACATTCCTAGCTCACTTTAGTAAGAAGAAAGTTAGTTTGTTCAAGGTAAATGTGAATAAAATTGTTAAACTATAAACTATTACAGTGTTGAGTTGGACCAAAGCCTCAGAGCTTTTTTGTATCTTTAAGTTTATTAAAATTATTATTTTTTTTAATTACACTGTTATTTTTTATATTAATGCAAATTAGAGATAAAAATCCATCCATCCATGGAAGAGAAAAAAGACTACTTGTTTTAGATATAGTTGCTGTCAACAAGAACAACTGAGCGATTTGTATTTGCACAAAATACAGTATTTGTCATAGTAACAGAATTATACAAACATGTAGTTTTTCTCCAGAGTAAACAGAATAGATTGCCAGGTCACCGAAAAAATCTTTATTAAATCTAAGAGATGCTATCTTGACCAGGATACGTTTTTAAATACTTTTAGATTGTTCTTGCAACAAAGATTGTTGTATTTGACAAATTTCGTGTTGCCTTTTTCACTTTAAACAACAGTAAACTCAAATATTTGTCATTTTTAAATCCTTCTAACGTCATCAGGATTCACCTGAAGTGGACGATCTCTCCGCTGATCCAATCCGCCTTCATTACATCAACATGCTAATCCATCCACGGATTGTTTGCTTGAGAGGTAAACTTTCTAACAACTAATCCAAATCCTGTAAAGGTTCTGCATCATCCACCACGCAGGTGGATTCACCTTACCTGCCCCACTGACACAGGTGAAAGTAAGGCAGACAGCTCAGTGATCTAAAGTTGGAAACATGCTTGAGTCCTTTCTATTCTATTTGTTAAATACAAAAATAATGAAATATTGATTTTTTTTTAAATAGCTGCTTGCTTGCTTCAAACTCCGAAGGTTATTTACATTTTTTTAATGTTTGGTTAACTTATATTTTAAACTGTATGAACAGCTTTGCTAGCTCTGCTAACAAATTTTCCCAAGGACTAAAAATCAGGTTTTTGTGATGCTGCTCCAAAATCTTCACTTTGTAATTAATCTATTTGTTTGCTTGGAGACATTGTCCTTTTTGAAGATGCGTTTATGCACAAGTTTTAACTCCTGACTAATTCCTCATCATAATGCTGCCACTCCGTACTTCACTGTTGCAAATTTCATCATTTTTCTACCAAATAGTAGGAATGACAAAAGCATTTAACAGGTTGTGCATAATGAATTTCAGTTATTGATGTTTTCACCACTGTTCCATGAGAGCATCAGTAAATATCAGTAAATTCAAAAGTATATTTAAATACAGATACTGTGTGCAGTTTAAGGAGATAAATTACACTTTTTTTAAATAACTGGTGTCTTGAAGAAGCCCATTTCAAATGGGAATTGTTTTCAAGTACAATATTTGTGTTTGTGGCACTGAATGCTGTGTTATGCAGTCACTGCAATACAGAAATTTTAAAAAATGAGGAATAAAAAGGGTTTTTTTCATCAAAATTTTATTGTTGCCTCAAAAGTACCACAAACTATTGCCATAAAATTCTGAGTCCATATGGCTTCTTGTTTGCTGAGTTGCCTTTCAGCTCATGTTGGCACAGGACTTTCTTTAATGTTGACAATGACAATCAATTCATGTATTGTTTATACTTACATGTATAAATTGTTCCTCACAAATGAGACAAACTTCTTCTTGGTTGATTTCTTTATATTTTCCTATGATGTTACACGAGGAAGTGATGTGTTTGAGGTGTTCACATCCTCAAACATTTCAAATTAACCTATCAGAACCTTCCAAAGCTATGACATCATCATTTGGGCTTTCTTATATTGTTTAAAGAGGCAAACTTAATGTATATAAATAACTGATTTTAAAAAAAGAAAGCACCATTTTAAAAACTCTTAATCTCTCTTAATCTTGCATTTAGCAAATAGATGTAATTGTAGTAATCCTAAATGACCTAAAACAGGAAATGTTAAGTCTTGACTGATCTCTGACAATCAGGGAAAATAATGTTATTTGTCTCTTCATACAGTTGATGAACATTTCAACAGTAAATTTTCAATTTATTTTAATCAATTTGACAAGGCAAGTAAGATTTTATTTGCTAACACAACCTATTTCATACAATCTACATAAATCACAGAATAAATATAAAAACAAGAATACAGTAAATACAGTAGGGAGACACTGTTTCAGGGTAACATTCACTGACTACAATACTGACTAAATAAATGAGAAAAAAAATATAAAAATATAGGACTATAAGTATCTGTCATGTGTTATTCTAACTTTTATTCCAGTAATACAGTGTCCTCTATTTGTCTGTGAACTGTTTATAGTAACAGAATATTTCTTGAATCGCCGAGTCCAATCTTTTCTCTCTGCTGTTAACATGAAACATTGTGCAGATTATGCCTGTGTTGAGCGCCTGGCGGCCTCTAGTGGCTCAGTCGTCGCATTGCATCCAGTTGGATGCCGTGTCCTGAGGATACTTCTTCTCCACTACTTGATTCTTCTGGTTCACACGCCAGTGCTGGCTGCCTTTAAACATGTACACATAGCCGTCTGTCCACGTCACGGCAGCATCCGTGTTGCTGGGTACCCCATTGAAGAGATTCCCGATCGGCCTGGGGTACGAACGGAGGTCCGTGGGGCCAAATTCATCCCACGGCCAGTATCCAGAGCCCTAAAATGGAGAACAATCGTAATTATTTGACGCAAAAGAGAGTAAGTTGATGGAAAGGCGGTTTCTGTTTGGGGAGGAAACGATTAATCGGGTTAATAATGATGAATGGATTATTTAAATGATCGTCAATTAATTTAGTATTGATTGGCTAACTGAAATCTACGAACTCCAAAAGAGTCAATTTGCTGAAAGAACAACACCGGCAAGCGCAATTAGACCAAAACTGTAAAATAAATAGATAAATTAATAAATAAAAAATTGTTAAGCTTTTAAGAAGTACTAATTGAACACAGAGAAATTTTAGCAGTTTGATCTTTATGTGGCCCAAAATGATAATGATTTTGACACCACTGTTATAGAAAACAGGACTGAAGCGATTAACCGGATTAATTGTGATTGAAATAATCAACTAATTTAGTAATCAATCATAAACTGGAGCATACAGACACAAAAAAAGACCATTTGCTAAAAGACCAACCTTCTTAGATGAGTAAACAAGCCAAAAATGTACAAAAAATAAATACATTTTGCATTTAATATTAAAACATATACATGCTTTCTAAATATGTTCTGCCCAGAACTCCTCAAGAGTTTTGATTTCACCTTGTACAAATTATGTAAAGCACCTTTTGCTATCCAGTTATAAATTGGTAAATCTAAAGATTAATCAACAGATCAGCTCTATATTGGAGTGAAGTCAAGCAGAAAGGGCTGAGCTGTTCTCATGCTGATTGTAAAAGGTTTTTGTTAGCTGCAGATCCATCCTTTGCTCCCAGTGATGAAGCATTCACTAAACAAATGGAGTTATTGTATTTTAGGTGATAAAATGTTTATTTTATCATTTAAAAGGAATTGGATCATTTGTTTATTTGCATCCTTTAATGTATTTCTAGTGTTACGTGGCTGACTGAAAAATGTGCAGAATGTGCCAGTGATTTTCTCCGATTAATTATCACAATAATCAATAGAATAATTGATTAGAAATATTATTAGTTGCAGCCCTACTTCTAATTCTTACTTTCAAAAAGATGAGCTTCTTGTTCTTGGGGAAGTAAAGAGCTGAGTCGATATTTCCGGGAATGTTGGTTAAACGTTTCGGGAAGCCTCTGTCGAGTTTGAAGCCAGTGTACCTCCACACTTTGTCCCCTGAAAAGCAGAAAAACATGTAAAAAAAACACTGAGATTACAAACAAAACTTGGCCAGCAAAAATAACTGGATCCACCTTTCAGGAAGTAAGATTTGCCAGTCCGCTGAGAATAAACAGCTGCATCGATGCTTCCTGGCAGCTCCTTCCACAGAGCAGAAATCGCAGTGGGAGTGTTGTAGCCAGAGCTGGACAACGTCCACACATACTGTCCACTGAACACATATGTCTTACTCGGAGGAGCTGAGGAGGAAACAGGAGAAAAATTACGTACTTCCTCTTGAAGAAACAAAGTATTATGGCCATCGTAGATACAAAAAAAAAAAGGAAGAGTAAATGTCCCCAAAAAACTGAGAAAAATCTCAGAACTTTTCCAGAAAAATTTCTGGAAAAATTCTGAAATCTCTGAGTTTGAAAAGTTGAGCGTTTGCTAAAAAAAAAAAAAAAAAAAAAAAAAAAAAAATGCCCTCCAAAATTCTGAAATGTATTTCATAAATTTTCTTGACATTTCTGATTTTGAAAAGTCAAAAATTTGTGAGAAAAAACTCAGAATCTTCTGGGACTAATCTGGGAGATCTCCAAGTTTTTTTGTTTTTGACTTTTCAAACTCAGAAATTTTCTTCCAGAAAATTAGTGAAATTAATCTCAGAATTTCAGTTTTTTTCTTGCAAATTTCTGATTTTTCAAATTCTAAAATTTTCATGTTTTCCCAAGAAAATCTCAGAATTTTTGAGTACTTTCTTGCAAATGTTAAGTTTTCCAAACTGATAAATGTCCGTGTGTTTTGTAGAAAATTTTGAAGATTAATTCCAGAATTTCTGAGATTTTTCTTGCAAATTTTAAACTTTTCAAATTCAGAAATGTTCTTGTTTTTTCTACAAAATTTCGATTAATTACAGAATTTATTTTGCGTTTACTTGTAAATTTTCGGCTTTTCAAACCCTCAAAACTTTAAATTTTGATGAAATGATAGCAAAGACATTAATGTTTTACTTAATTAAAATGTAGAGCCAGCTGGGCACCAGAGTCTGTACCTAACATAACTGCGTCCAGTTTGGCTTTGCACGGATCTGGGGCAGCGCCTCGTGGCACTGGCTGGTGAGGAATCACAGATGGAGGACTGTTCTCTGGTTTTCCTGAAAAATAGAAACAACTGCATGTTATGTGAACTGCTGCTTAAAGAGGAAAGTCATATTTCAGAGGTAAATAAACTATAAATATAAATATATTTTAATCAGCCCTACTGCTGATGTTTTAAAGCTAAAAAATCATTTTAAAAGAACAATTATCTTAAAAACAAAACTTCTTAAAAACAAGAAGTGAGTATCATGTATGATGTCTATAAATTGAGCAGGCTTTAAGATCATAACAACACAGAGGAAACTAATAAAAAGAAAGCATAACTAATAGCGATGGCCTTTTGGGAAGCATTAGCTGCAATTTCAGTAGAGAAATCTAATTGGATATGTAGTCAGATATTTCTGAGTTTGAAAAGTTAAAAATTAGCTAGAACAAAAGTTTCCAAAAGACTAAAATTTCCATGTTTTTCTAGAATATTTTTGAGATTAATCTAAAACTTTCTCAGCTTTTTGGCATAAACTTAGACTGCCGTGAAAAAGTTGGATATAGGTCACATTTGCCCAAAAAAAGTGGATTTTGGCCACATTGGCTTGCTGTGTGATTCTGATCTATGTCTGCATGGTCATATGGCAAATCGACTACTGTATTTAGGGATACAGACTGTTTTCTTTTAATTCCGGGCAGGAGAGAAAAAGGATCACAAGCTAAAAGTCTGAACAGACCATATAAAAGCTTACGCGTCCTTTAATAAAGACAATTAATTTCTCTTTCGTCAGATTCAAGCATTACCGTACAAAGCTTGGATCCCTTTTATGTCATCCGGATGCAGCTTGAAGTCAGTGCGGTATCCGATATAAATGGGTCCCATAAGCGCGCTGTAGTACTGCGAGTGGCCCAGACCGAGAGCGTGACCAATCTCATGAGCCGCCACAATCCTCAGGTTGGAGCCGGAGCTCTTCCCCTCTGTCCACAGTTCATCTTCATCAAAGTGCACGATGCCTGACTCGGGAGCATCAGCGTGCGCTAAAACGTGACCTGTGGGTGAAGGAAGAACGTCATCTCACTCTTTTTCAAATCTCACCTTAAAGGAGACCTATTATGCAAAACATTTTGCAGATAATTGTACTTCCATTTGTGTCTCAACTGCCTCTAAAAAACACCCAGCAGTTTTTTGGCAAATAGTTTATGTTTTTTGGTGTCTGGAAAATGAGCCTTTTCAAAAACTTCCCGAATGTTAAGTCATATATGATGGGCACTGCACTGTTACCTAGCAACCCCAGCAGAGCCAAGTTTGTTACCTGTCATCCCAAGTGGAGCTGAGTGTTTGGTCAACTGGTTTTACCGTTGTATGCGCTCTACAATGGCTGATGGAAAACACGAGTGTTTTGTTGTTGACTTACCATTGTGCAGGAGGCTCTACTAATGCTTTTCAAAGATGTACAGTTGTATAATTGCACATTTGTTAGCAGCCATTTTCAAGTATAAATGTTGAGTTAGGGGTCGTGGCCAGCAGCAACATATTTTGAGATTGATTTAAAGTGACAAGACGCCCTAAAATAGCTCAAAATAGACTGAACTGAGAAGAGTAAAACCTCATTATCTAAGAATGATTTTGTGCAAAACATGTAATGAATATGTTTTGTGTAGCCCATAGACCCATCCTAATTTGTTCAAGGAAGCATAATAGGTCACCTTTAGAGCAGAAATATCTACAAACTTGTGAGGTGATCTAATTTTTCTCCCACCTCGTCCATCAAAGGGCACGGGGCACGACTTGTCTTTTGTGTGAAAGGAGATTTTTATATCTGCCCTTCCTTGATGCAGCTCCCTGAACTTCAAAGACGACACCTCACTCCAGTACTTGAATGCGGTCTGGATGGCCTGCCGGGTCTTTGCTGCACCCAGATCAGGGGTGTAATTGTAAATACGATACGTCAGCATCTTCTTCCGCCAGTAACCTGTTCAATAATAACCATAGTTAATGCTTACACACTTCACCGGTCTGTGAATGTGTTTCACAGAGGAAAAATACCCACCCATGATTCGATATTTGAGAGAATTGTTTGTGAAAGAGTCTTCCAGACCGCAGCGGGGCTGCCTCATCATTTCCAGTGTGGATGAATCCAGGTTTCCAGATACTTGAAGGTTGGATACTTTCTGAAAGATTCTGACATGAACATTAAACTTAACTCTCATTGATTCCAGTGAATAACCAATAATAAATGAGGATGTGAACCTCATCTAGCGTCACCTCAGGGCCTCCTCTAGTTTCTCAGGTGGAGGGTTGAGATGTGTGTTGTCCAGTGGGACATGCAGGTAGCCATACTTCCTTAAATATGCCTAAAAGAAAAAGCAATCAGCTTAACAGCTGGACGCAAAATCAATTTATTGAGTCCTCGAGGAAAGGGTTACTACCACATTATGATCATAACCTTCACTGTATTTGATTGTGTATGTGATTCCAGTGAAGGTAAATGATGTTTTACAAATCAGGAAGACTGACAAGTAACAAAACTGAACCACTTTTTTTCTGAAATTACAGCTGTAAATCTGGAGTGAGACGTTTCTACCAGCTTTTCAGATGTAGAGACTGAAATTCCTGCTCATTTTTGTTTATAAAATCACAAAAAGCTTAGTCAAATAGATAAGATTCATGAACAGCAACGTTAAATTTAACTTACATGACTAAACCGGTTTAAACTGGTTTTTCTTTTAGTGCAGTTTTATTGTTGCATTACTGCCCTCTGGTGGCCAAGACAGGTATCGGCGTGTTAATTCACTCAACTAAATTTTGTTCGCGCAAAACCAAATTATTTCGTATGTTGTCTTTACTAGAATTGATTAATTTAACACAACAAACACAATTTTTATGTGTTAACTTGAAATGAAATATTAATACTTCATTTCAATGTTCATTTAATATGAGTATTAATTCCCTGTTTCACATCTTTGAGGGCAAATTTGTAATTGGATTTAAGTCCAATTATACCCAATTGATGAAGTTCATGCTAACACACTGCCAAAACTCAAAACCTTGTCAAGTATTTTTGGTCTAGTTCCTAGTGCAAATATCATAGTACACTTGAAACAAAACATTTTCCTCAATGTTATGAGCAAAATAATCTGCCAGTGCAACTAGTATTTTTAAATATTTAAAATAGTATTCTTTAAATCAATATTAAGGAATTATTCATTTAAAACAAGTTTCTATATTGCTGAAAAAATATTGTAAGTTAGTTTTGCCATATTTCAAATTCGTAAAATCATCAGAAAAAGTTCCTTGTTATGCTGATGATACTCAACTATATTTATCAATAAATGTTGATGTGTTAGTTGGGTAGACAACAGACATAAAGACATAAAAACCAAAACAGAAACTGATTAGTCAATCTCTTGATCTGGATAGTTTTGCATTGGCCTCCAAGAATAAAGCAAAGAACCTCTGTGTTATTTTTAACCAGAATATGTAATTGAAGCCCCATTTTAAACAAGTTTCTATCATTTCCTATTTTAATCTCTGGGATATTGCCTAAATTAGAAATATCTTGTCCAGGAGTGACGCTGAAAAACTGTTTCATGCATTTGCTACTTCAAGGTTGGACTATTGCTATTCTTTACTACCAGGAAGTCCACAAAATTAAGTTAAAAGCTTCATCTGATCCAAAAAAAAAAGGAGTTCAAAAAGAGAGATCTCCTATTTCAGCTTCCCTTCATTGGCTCCTTGTTAAATCCAGAATATAATTTAAGTTTCTCCTCCTCACATTTAAAGCTCTTCATAATCAAGGTCCATCATCCGTCAGAGATGTGATTGGTGAATATTTTCATAACTTTACAACATTTAGAAACTCTAGAAGTCGAATGTAAGGCAGATGTTTTAGTTATCAATATAAAATTATCAAAATCAAATTACCCAGTGGCAAACCTAGGGATATTGCTGAGATAATGACTCAATGTGATCTGCTGGGAATCGCCTTGAGATTTATTATGAATTAGTGCTATATAAATAAACTGAAGTGCACTGAATTTCCTTTGCCTGCCAGTGAATGACAGATTGAAAAACCCTCTATGAGATGTTCAAAAATCAGGATATTACTTTATAAACTTAATACATTTTAAACTTTTCACAACTTTATTTTTGATCTGTTTCCATTTGGAGCTTAAAACAAAAGCATTATGGAAAAAAGTCAAATTCATGTTGAATTTATGTCATTAAAATGACAGAATGTTTACAACTAAAGGGGTATAAATACTGTGTATTACACAGAATATACTCTACAAACTTTAAAAAAAAATTATTAATCCATTTAATGATGACAAAAAAAAAATCTAATAGACATTTAAATAATTGAGTATTAAGCTGGGTTTTCATTTACAGCTATTATATTCCCTCCATCTGCAGTAAAGCTGCAGCAGCACCCGGGTTTTGTTTGTTCTTACCACTGCTTCGGTGAGGTCCTTGCTGCTCAGAGCAATAGATGAAGCTGTTGTCAGCAAAACAAGAAGCACCATTAGCTCCAGTCTGCAGAACATTTTCCGCTTTTGCTCCTTTCCCATCACAGATGAAAAGAAAAACTGGCTAGAATAAAATATGTTGGTTTCTTTTTTAACTTAATGCATGTATTAATGCTCTCTCTTCCTAGCTGTAGCCACAGTCATCCTCTGTAAATTAGCCCTTTTACATCTGTGCTGAAGCTGGTTAGTTTGGGCACTCGTTTTTATAGCCAGTATTTGCTCCAGACATGCCTCCTAACCACACAATAAAACCTTGACAAGGAATGTGAAGTGTGGAGTATAGAAAAAAAAAACAAAAAAACATGCTAATTTCAGGCACAAACTGCATGATCAAGTCTTTGCACACCATCATTTTGAGCCCCTTGAAGTGTGCAAAAATAACTCAGACATGTTGTTTGCTTCAAAGGGAGCAAATTTTGGGATTAGGGCTGTTGAGAAAAGGGGGCTAGCTTCCTGCCAGTAATGAAAGGTGCTGATTGTGAACAGATATACATTAAAATATAAAACAAGAAACATGTTACTGATAAGCTGAGGCAGCTTGAATCGTCCCTAACGTGTGTGAACGAGGAATTGTTTCATATCCGCATGTCTTGCAGCTTCTCCAGCAGAATCTGGTTCTATTATTTTGTTGCTTCATTGTTTCCAGCTTGTGAAAAAACAAGTGACCACATATTCCCAAGAGGGACAAGAGGAACCGCTTGTTATTTTCCTTCTTAATGTAGAATCTTATTCAAGGGAAACCAGCGACGCCTCCAAGTAACCATTGCAACAAATCAGTGACAGTGAACGTCTCGTTTTCAGTCTCATTGAGAAACAATGGCTCATAAAACCTGAGTGGAGAGAAAAAGTCACATATGTAATCTCCAACCATCTTTAAAAAGCATGGCTAATGTTAATGATAACGCATGATTTAGTCATTCTGAGAAAGGTAAAGGATTTTTTTCTATTCCCTTAAGCTTTTGGCTTCATCTAATGTAGGAGAAAAAGTCCAGTTCAAGTTACACATGACTACTGAAAGTGTTATTTGGTGTAGACTACAAAAACAAAGTCTTACAAAGTATTTATGCTTCGTTTTTAGTGCAAATATCTTAGTACACTTGACATGAGACAAAATTAACTTAACAGTAACTTTTCAGTAAAATAAAAAAGCTTGTTTCAAGTAAATAATTCTTGAATATAGATTAGTAAAGTACTACTTTCACTTTTTGATTAGTTCCCTTATAAAATGGAGAAAATGTGTTATTATCAGTGACATAACCTGCAACAGCATTAGTTCATTATTGACTTAAAACAAGTTTCTATATCTTACTGAAAAGTCACTTGTTAGTTTTGTAATATAACAGAGTACTATAATATTTGCTCTAGAAACTATATAAAAATACTTGTTTTTCAGTGTAGTTATGAAACTTCGAAAAGATGTTGCATAATTGATCGTCAACAGCATATGTTAACATATTCTTTAATTTTACAAAGCTATGAGGTTTAGATTATGTCTTATCATTGGTTATTAATAATCACACTGTTTCAAATTTATTAAAGAGGTTTAATAAATACTATTTAAAAGTGTTACAGGTTTCGTAATCTGTGAACTTTTTTCTTTTTATCTGTTTATTTCAAGCACAACAGAAATATAATCTGGATCAAAATGAGCACTATGTAATGCAGTTATGGAAGATATAACTGAAGCCTCATCTGTAACCAGATACAAGCAGTTGTCCACTAAGAAGCTTTTTCACTCTTTAGTTCCTCCTAATGTTCGATTGTCTGCAGCTTATATTCTGGTAATGAACTTAATTTCCGTTGTATCAAAGTCAAGAGACTAAGAAGGTTACCTACTGCAGGTAAGATACTAACTGCCCTTACAATATTGGAGCTGTCCCTTTAAGTTAACTACATCCATCAGAGAGAAAGAAATGGCTGCATTCATATAATGCCTTTCTATTCTTGTTGACCACTCGACGCTTTACAACACAGACCACAACAACCTCAAAGCACACATATGAATACATCACTTTTTACTCAATGCACCGTGTACACTTCTGTTCCAGCGCTCAGCGGCTGCATAAGAAGCAATATTGTGAAGGGAAAGATTGGGCCACTTCTTTAATTTTTTATTTTCAAATTGAATTATAACTGCATGCAATAGGATACAAAAACATTGAGTAACCTTTAGTGTTATTGGGGTCTCCTTATTTTTTTAATCAATAATAAATAAGACATTGGAATAATTTACCAAATACATCAGGACAGGGCTGCAAGGCATAAGCAGACTTTACATCTGCTATTAGGTCTCTCCTGCTGACCCGGGGGATATGAAAGAACTTTCTGTTGCTTCAGTTTTTTGAGTAAAGTGTTTTAAGTAACACTTTGCTCAAAATCATTGATTAATACAGGACATGAATTAATCAGTGGCTGGGCAGAAAGAAACTAATTACATCATAAACAATTTTAACATTTTTGACTGCCAAAATTCTGACAATTTTGTTGGTTTCAATAAAATCATGCCTGTTTAGATTGTAATTGAGCAGATAATTTTAAAAAAATATCTATTTAAATTTATAATAATAATAAATTATATCTAAATTTATTATTATTATTATTATTATTGTTGTTGTTTGTTGGTTATATTGCTGAGAAGACAGAAAAAAACCAATTAGCATTCTCATTTTATATCTTCTTTGTTATTTGCACAATTGCACATTTTTTTGTAAATAGGATTTTGTAAAATCAGGCATATTTTATAATTTTTTTTAAATGATCATGTTGAATAGAAAAAATAGAAACATTATTCTACTCAGTTGCAAATTTCTTTGAAACTTTTTTCGGTAACTGCAATGAAATGTTCCTTATGTTGTAACTTTGACCTCACAATGCAGTTATTGGGGTTTTATTTCTCATATTTTACCTTTGTGTGAATCAGCATGCGATTCCCCCACTGAGAGATAATAAAGGATATATATATTTTGTTCTAAAATGTCAAAAGTTAAATTTGAAAAACTCTCCTCCCAGAGTTTCCTTTGGAGTCTAAATGTAGTCAAAGCAAGCTGTTTAAGTTGATTAAAATAGACAACCAAAGGCTAAATTTGAATGTCTGTTTAAGCTAAATTTTGATGGGGAATGTGAGCTAAAAAAAAAAAGTCACATTTTACTGAATCTTTTTGAGCAAAATGAGGGAAACAACTGACTAACCTGACAAGAGCAAAACATAAAAAAAGAGAAGTCCATCCATATCCAGTGTTTGGAGAGCAATTCAACAATGCAATGAAAAGCTCACAGCCTTCTGGGAATAACTTTTATTGTCTGGATAATGACATGTACATATCAAGGGTTTGTTAGAAAAATATGAAACCAAAGCAGAAATTTCATTTTTAGGAAGAAGCTTGTGCTGAAGGGAAATGCTACGTTCTAGCATGAAACCCATTCAGTCTGGTGATGAAGAATTAACTGGTTCAACTTAGTTGTTGCAGCATCGGTGCCAGCAAAGGAAGGTGGAACAATAATTTATGAAATATAACTATAAAAAACAGAGGTGTAAGCTTAAGTTGGTGCAAAAATCATTCAGAAAATCATGTTTTTGCAATACGTTATATATCTGAGAACAGTAGGAGGCAAACAATTAATCGACTTATTAGTAGTTTATTAAATTAAAATGAGTTCCAATCGATTAACTAATAAAGTCAGCTCAGACCTTCCTTCATTTAGTATTTTATTTTGGCCGCCATCCAGCAGAGGGCGCCGCTGGTCATCGGGAAGCGGAGCCGTTGAAACGGAAACAAATATTTTTTTTTTTATTTTATTTTTGTTTTTATTATTATTATTATTATTATTAAACAAACTGTATACGGAGACTCGTTGAGGGACAAAGAACATTGCAACACAGGAAGAAAAATAGAAATAAGACTTGGGGGAAACGGAAACAAATATGGCGGCGGAGAAACATCAGGATGGAGGAGAAGCGGTCCGAACAGAGTCCGGAGGGCGGATGCAAGATGCGCGTTTACAGTTCTGTTTTGAAATATAAACACTCGACACAGCTGACTCAGGAAACTGTTAAAATATTTTTGGCTTACTTCTTTTGTTAAATTAGTATATTGTGAAAAACTTAGCACTTTATGTTATGGAAAAACGGTCGACAGTCTTGTCGATTCAAGAGAAAACTCGGGTTTTTTAAGAAAATTGCCCTCATAGATTAAACGTTAGCCGATCGGTAAAATTAATCAACTTTTGAATTGATAACTTGCCTCCCTAGATTCTGTCAGGCAAGTTAGTTTGCTGGATAATTAAATACATACATGATCATTCAGGAACTTGACTCGGAGGATTCACTCCTCCCGTCAAGAACATGGCGATGGTAGACAATAGTTGTGTCATTGACTTCACAGTCTAAAAAAATCCATCTATTAGTCCATATATTGTAATTTTGTGAATAAACTGAATTTGGGATTTAGTTTGTTAATTAAGGTGCGAATTAAAGTTTATTAATTAACTTTAATTACAGCCATCAAAGTTACCAAAATTAAGTGTCTGTTTTTGAACGGCATTACTGAAATTAATAAAATCTTTGATAACAGAGTAAATGTCTCCAGGCTTTGGTGGCAAAAAATGTCATTTGAAAATATTTGTTTTTGTAAAATAACACAAATTACTTTTCGCATTTTTTAAAAAACTTAAAAATTTACACAAAATATTTGGAGATTGCTTGTTGGACCACTGATCTGCAATGTCCATGTTAAGAAAAAATAAAAAAGAACCAAAACTTTATTCTGCTGAATGTTTTTAATAAGTTTTGACCAACAATTGAGCTCCAAGACAGAAAAATAAAATCTATAAGTCTTTAGCTACACATGTAATACTCCTCAGTAGGATAGGTTCACTTTTCTTCGCTTAATTATGGGATTTATTAGCAAAAAGAAAAATACAGCCACACCTTCCTCTCAACATACACATACAGTTTTCCAGGGTCTCTGTCCTGCTGGCCGCAGTAACATCCAGGTTACTTAAAGAGTAAAACTTACTGAAACAAGAAGACAAATGCATGATTTATTTACTGTGCTGACAGTGGCGTAAGTGAGACAATGAGAAAACATTTTAACACCAAACACTGCAAAAACAGAAAATCCTACCTAGTACTTTCTAATGCAAATATCTGAAATAAGAAATAACTTACAAGTAGCTTTTCAGCAAGTTATAAGAGCTTGTTTTAAGTCAATATTTCATTAATATTGTTAAAAAGTACTATTTCACTTATTACATGGAGAGAATAAGTGAAATAATGTGTCAGTGGAAATAGTACTTTTTAAAATCAACATTAAAGAATTATTGACCTAAAACAAACTCTTATAACTTGCTAAAAATGTACTATTAAGTTTGTTCTGCCTTATTTCAAGTGTTTTAAGAAACTAAACCAAAACTTTTCAGTAAGAGTTTTCGTTTTTGTAGTGCGGCTATTTAAAGCAGAAAGGGGGACACAAACTAAACCCTCTTTCACAAAGTTTTGTGTTTTTATTTCCTCTGATTCCAGATGGGATTAAAAATACAAAAATGGAAACAACATAGAAGCACAAAACAAGTCACAATGATCTGTTTAAAAGACAGTCACAAAGTATATTTGCAGACGGGTCACAAACTAAAACTAAAGAAAACAGTTGTGATGTCTGCCACACAGACATGCTGTCCTTAGAGCTGCGCTTCCTGCCATCGTTCATGATGGATGTCAAATAGGGAAACTGTTTCTGGAAGTTGCAAAGGTCCCTTCCGGTTTGCGATTTGCATGATTAGTCTGACTCTCCCGTTTTTTTCCGGTTCAGGAGTCGCGCTCCAGCTGCTCCAGCTCTTCTCGTAAGGCTTCGGCCCGGCCCAGCTTTTCCAGCTGATCCTTCGTCGGCTGCTTTATTTCCCCCGAGTCCACCTTCTGCTGCAGCTCTTCTACCTGCCGCAGCTTCTTTTTCAGGTTTTTGATCTTCTTGGCCTTTTCAGCTCCCGCTGCTGCAGCTGCTGAAGACTCATCTGGTGTTGAAACCGACGTGGATCCCTGGGTCTTGGTGGCAGATTCGCCTCTCTCTGAGATGGACACGTTCTCCACGGCGCTGCTCACCGCATCCACCTCCGCCTCGCCGTCCTGATCCTGGAGCTGCTGCTGTTTCCGTTTTTCCTTGCGTTTCATGTTGCGTTTCGCCGACTTTGACAGGCCGGCTGTCTCGCTGTCCGCACAGCCGGGTATCTTTTGCTGCTGCTGTTTTGGTGGAGCTGCTTCTGATGGGCTCATGCCAGGAGGCAGATCGGGTTTGCTCTTAAAAAACTTGACATATTTGTTTTCATACCTGAGAAAATAAGAAATAACTTATGTAAGAACAGGTGTTTTGATCATCTCTCAATATGAAGAACTAAGTTGATCCAAACTAGAGTTGAAACGACTAATCGGCTTGATCATGATGAATCGATTACAAGCCTGGCGGGCCACCAGGCTTTACTTGCACCCCCACCAGACTAAGTGTTGTTTGTTTATTTTAGACTTTTTTTTATGTTTCCCTTTTTTAAGACATTATATTTGGTGTTTAGGTATTTTTAATAATGTCTTCCAACAACATTTGTATTTTCAAATTTCCTGTCAACATTTTTTAACTCAAAAACTCTAGTGCACCTACCATAGGGCTTAGCAAGTTTTCTGGGGGAAACTCTGTAAAGTCAACTGATTTAGTCATCAATTAATCATTACCTTAAGTAAAAAAAGGTCATTTTCTGAAATAACCAGCCAAAACTGTTAAAAAAAACACACACTTTGCATTTAAGATGAAAATAACCTGTCTGCAAATATGTTGTATCCAGAACTCCTCAGGTAGCATAGCTTTAGCTTCATGTGGTTCAAATGACGTAAGCGCCTTTTGCTATCCACTTATTAATAGGTTATTCCAATAAATAATCACCAGATTAATCAGACATTGTATTTATATCAAGTGAAGCAGAAAGAGCTGAGATTTCCACATTTTATGTTTATGTTAGAAGTTAGCTTTAGCTGCAGATTCATCCTTTGCTACAAATGACCAAGAGTGCACTAAAGGGAAGCTGTTATTGAATTTTAGGCAATCATTTTTTTTTTTTTTCCTACTTAAAAAAAGGAATTGAATAAATTTTTATTTGCCTCTTTTTATGGGCTGCACAGTGGCGCAGTTGGTAGAGCTGTTGCCTTGCAGCAAGAAGGTTCTCGCCCGGAACGTTAGCTGGAGAAAGGCACCAGCAACCCTCCCGACCCCACTGGGGACAAGGGTGTTAGAAAATGGATGAAAGTGGTTAAATGAAAAATCTGTAGAATGTGTCATTTTTTTTATCTTTTAGTTGTAGCCCTAATCCAAACTACTTTGAAAATCATAAACAAGATCATCAGATCTGATGTCTAGTAACTCTACAAAAAATATCTTCTCTAATAGGTTGGATAAAAGAGGCAGTTTAGAAATGGGGCTAAAGAAAGGGAAAACATGGAATCGTGAAAAGATAAAACAGTCAATTCCTTTCATGAGGCCAAACTTACACACAACTTCAAGGAAAAGCCTGTAGTTTATAGCAGGTCTCTGAGCCGCATCCTGCCTCATTCCTCATTCATAACAAAGTGAGCAATTCTGGAGCTGAGACGCCGTCTGGCATCGACTCACGTGTAAGAAAACCAGCTTATAATTACTGTGTGCGTGTAAAGCAGAGAGAGGGAGAATTTGCACTTACACGGGGACCTCCTCCTGGGGGACATAACCGTCCTTCACCCGTCTCGGCTTCCTCCATGTCCCATCGGGTCGCTGAGTTGCAGCTATGTATTTCCCTGAGGGAAAAAAAAAGGATTTAATGTAGGCTTTGGTTTGCCCTCTAGTGGTGCTGTAAAAGTATTATCTCATTATTTTTATTGGTCTTTGAAAAAGTATTTGTTCAGATCAAACTCTACTTAATATCCCAAGTAAATGTAAAATAAAATATATACTTAGAATATTTCGTCTTATTCACATAATATTTGAAAGCTTTTGGACCCTTTCCATCATTTTATCCAAAATAAAAAAAAAACTTTGATCTTTTATTAATTTATCCTATGAATTATTATTGTATTTATTAAGGAAAGAGCCTATCCAAACTAATACTACTTATAAAATCATGTTTTGGAAAAATCTGTTCTGACTCCTTCCAGACTAGCGCTTAAACCGGATTAATCGTGATAAACCAATTATTGAAATAATCCTCTACTAATTTAAAAATAAAGTTATCATTGAATAGAGTATACAGACTTTAAAAATGTGCATTTGATGAAAAAACAACATACTCGGAGCAGCGATTAAGCCAAAACTGTTTCCACAAAGTAGTTCACACTCTGACCACTAGGTGGTATCAAAGTAATTCTAATAGTATTCTTAGAGCCACAATATTAACCAACAAGCTATTCATACACCCACTTGGCTGTATTCACAATGAAACAGGTATGAATCTAACTAGCTTCACTAGTCAGTAAGAGTTTAATGGAATCGAACATAAATAAAATCTAATAAAGTCATAAAATATCGTTTCATTTGAAATATCATCCATTACGATAGCGGAGGGTAGTACACCGGATGCTAACTTATGCTAGCACGCTGCATAATCGGCTTCCATGTACCTTATAAACTCATCATTACATGAAGTTTTACTGTGAGAGGGTGTATCTGTTTCTGGTAAGAGCAGGTTTACTATTCACTGTAATGTTTACATGTGTAAATAATAAAGAGCGATAGGGACAAGCTAACTAGCTCTGGAGATAGCGTGTTAGCTAGCAGGCTAAGCTAACATTAAAACCTAATATGCGAGTTGAATGCATTGATTGAAATCGAAAACTCTGAGCACTGCAGGTAGAAAACACAAGTCCAGGAGAGATTGTGGGTATGCTCAATGAAACTGATTTCAGTTGGACAAATGTCTACCACATGCAACAGCCTTACCAGATTCATCTGTCACATACGGGGTTGCCATTTTGATGTAATACGCTTCTCCGCTTTCCTCAGTCGAGCTTTCAGAACCTTTTATTTTATCCCCCAGAACTTCCCTTCACTCGGCTCGATCCCACGCTGCAGCAGCTCGACTACCGCTGTTTTAACATTTGCCTAAAAGTTGTTATTTCAGTCGACGTGAGAGCGGTCATGGCAACTGCAGCAGACATGTACGAAAAGCTCAGGCGGGCGGTGCAAGGTCACGAACCAAGCGAACCCTATTCTTCGGCTTCGGAAATGACGACGTGGACGGTGCGGTTGCCAGATTTGGAGTCTTAAACCCGTTGTTAAAGAAAAACAACAACAGTATTAAAAAATATGACAACTTATAGGAAAACATGGTATTATTAAAGTAAATTATTTACATATTGGTATAATTATTGGGTTTTTGTGTTATTGCAAAATTTGGCAACCAGAAATGTTATTGATGAACGTTTTCATAGTAAGTACTATTATGAAAATCATTCTTACTAGCTTTCAAATAATATTGATTTTTTTTATTTTCACTTTATTTTAATATTATTATTTTTTCTCTTTGCAAAAATAAATTTGGCTGCATTTCAAATTTGAATGTTGCAGCAAATTATGTCCTTCTTTTTGTAGACTTTGGAACTTTGTTTTGCTTGTTCAAACAAAACATGCTGTTCCCTCCTTTTTTGGATGCAGTACAGCTGAAAGGATTATTGCTCCTACTGTTTTTACTTTTGGATTGCTGTTATGATGCGTAACCGTGGCAACAGCATGTTGTTTTTACTGACTGGGAGCAGCTAATTAGCATATTAAAAGCTCAAACAATACCTGAACTGCAACACCAAATTCCAGAGCAGTTGAAAAGGAAGCTTCATTG
This sequence comes from Girardinus metallicus, assembly GCA_903067095.1. Lineage (NCBI taxonomy): Eukaryota > Metazoa > Chordata > Actinopteri > Cyprinodontiformes > Poeciliidae > Girardinus > Girardinus metallicus. Next base: position 39,126 of record CAEGAE010083695.1, on the reverse strand, counting down.
ATGCAGAGCAGGACCAAAGAACAGAGGAAGAAGGAAATTAAAACAACTTCTTCTTTACACCAGAGATCCAGGACATGTTATTGCAAAATATCTCTGCAGACCAGAACTTGAGCTGCTGGTTTGTAATGACCGTCATGAAACTGTCATACGGCAGTTTTCAGTCAGAGGCCTCTTTATATTCGTTGCAAGACTGACTGCTACCCACAGTATAATCATCCACAAAAAGTCTTTGAAGACTTTTAAAGGATTTGTTGTAATATTTAATTCCCCCGTTGGGATCATTTGGATTTTATTTAATTGGATCAATTTTATTTTATATTTCCGTATATGAATTGTACCTGCCTGCTTTGTAAATTTGCAATTTTAAAATAAAAATTTAAAATTTTTTTCTTTGAAAGGCACAACATAGACAAACTTAATTACTTAATAGAGTTGACTTGTTACATTTACTCAGTTCAAATACTTGAGTAATATTTTGGGGGAAAATGTACTTTTAGGAGTATTTTTACTAGAGTAATTTTATCATGAAGTATAGGTACTCTTGAGTAAAGTTTCCAGATTCTCTATCCACTGCGAATAACTTCACTGAATGTAGGACAAACTTGTCTTAACCAAAATTTCACCAGAAACAAACACACACCTGCAGTTTTTGTGAGTTTCAAAAGCTTGATATTGAAAGAAATTGATTAGGGATAACGTTTATTTTTTTTTACCTGATTTAGTTATTCATATTCATTCTTTTCATTTTGGTTTTTAAAATATAAAAATGTCCACATAGTTTGATATTTTTGGTCCAATGTAATTTTTACATATTAAATGATCGATGTAACCATTCATTCAGTACTTTTACCAAATACTTTTTTTTTTACTCTTACTCGAGTACATTTTTTGGACGGCTATTTTTTTACTTTTACTTGAGTAAAAATATGTCCAGGTAGTGCTACTTTTACTTTAAAACAATCTTTGAGTACAATACACACCTCCGCCACTCCTCATAGTATTAAAAGGGGGTTGTCTGCCTCCAACCTGGCAACCGCGAAGCCTAGCTGGAGGAAAATATTGGCCACAGCAGCAGACTGCTTGGCTTTACAGACGTTTGGCTGCTGTGGGAACTGCAGTAAGCTCTTTCCAGAATCTACCGTCCACTTCGCTGCCAACACCAGGTACGTGTTTAGTATCTTTGAGCTCTTAGCATAGTTCGCTTTTTTTCTTTATTCAAGTAAAGCAGACAAATACTTAGCCTAGCAGCTGCGTCTGTCTCCGTGTCTCTCTGTCTGTTTTTTTTGTAACGGCAGAATTGATTATCTCACTGGTCGTTAGCCTTTCAGCACAGACTGCTAGCTGCGAGCTAATGTTAGCTAATGCTCTGTGGAAAGGTGAAGGAAATCATTTCTATCGAGTGCTGCGAGTTGCAGTCAGTGGTTGTTTGTCCTGGAAAGCTTACAGTGGGATAAATTACCAGTCGGTGATATTGAGTTTCACCGAGCTAGTCATAAAACGTTAGGTAATATTTGCAGGCTAACGGTAACCTACGGACTTTAGTGATGAGGGGGCTCTGGAATAACGGCACCCTGTAGTTGTCCAAGTTAAATCCGGTCCAGTTCAGGTAAAAATAAAACAAAAACTTCAGTGTTGGGGGGGAATTATAGAGGCTGCGGGGTGCATAGCGAGTGGAAACTGGGTGATTTCACACCTCCCAGCAGACAGGGCTGTGTGGTTGGGAGATGGTCAGGCTTTGTCGCGAAGCTGCTTCCACAAAAAGATGATTTCTGTGTTGGAAAAGAAAGCGACGTCGTCTGGATACGTTTCACGGCAGACAAGCTAGAAAAACATATGGACGTTTGCATACGGAGGAAGGATTTCAATAAAAACATGGCTTTGGATGTTTGGAGCTGCAGAATGAGATGAATTGTTCTCTGCAGGCTTTACACTTCCTCTTTTTTTATTGACTTGATTACCTACCCGGACTGGACCCATCAGATAAATTAATTTGAATAGTTAATGACTCTCTGCAATGTCGGGTAGTTCTGGTTTATGTTGTGTAATCTCAGACTTGACTGAGGAAGTGATTTCCCTTTATTCTTTTGAGATCAGGCGTTGCAGCCTCTTTTTGATTTTTCTAAGATCTGAACAGCTGATTCTAATATTAACCAGATTTTTCTTTCTAAAAACTGCAACAAATTAAAAGGAAAACGTGTAGTAGTTCTGAACACCACAGAAAATGTAGGAAATTTAAATAACTACTCCCATTTACACACAAAAAAACGCAAATCCTTAGCAGTTATCTGGTCATTAATTAAAACGTGCATTCTACTTTTTAGGTGTTTATAGTTTTAATGCAACTGATAAATTAGGGAAAAACGATTAGAATTTTCCCAAATCATACAAAGGGAAAATATTCCAGTTCTTATTTCCAACTCGATGTATTTCTTGCAGTTTTTGGTCCCTCTTGAGTTTATTCAATCAAATATTAATATTTTTAAAAATGTATATTATTTTTAACCAATTTTGAAAGCTTATGTACGTCCGTTTAATTTGGACACTCATAAACAGAATTTAAAAGATTTAAATATATAACCTTATATGCTTAATTATTAAATTGGGACTTGATTAAAATATAGTTTTTTGTTTTTTTTTCATTACTCATCATAAAAGTGCTCTTCCATATTTTATATAGAAGTCCGCTGAAACCGGGATTTTCTATTGCCAAAGTCCTAGAAAATTACAAATTAGAGTTGCCAATAAAGATAAAATTCCTCCTACCATAAAGGTGAGGGGTGCTCGCTTAAAACGGGGCCGAAAAAAGTCAGCCAATATAGGTTTATTTTATTTTATTTAATAAAAAAAAACGGGGTAAAAATATAGCAAACAATATATGACTTTAAATGTAAATTATGTTCATTTTTTTATGTAAGAATTTCATATAAATTAGCAGTGTTACCATACATTTAAAAAAAAAAATTTAATAGCATCGGGGATTTAAGGATTTATGCGTCATTGGGTTGGTTCAAACTCGCATTATCATAATCTATAGATTTGTTGGTGGAGAAATGTAATCGACGTTTTATAGTTGAATGAATCAGCCAACAAATTCTGAAGTCTGATTTACGTGAGGGCGTAGTTAAGTTTCATTTGTGTAGTTTTACGGTTTCCTCCATGCAGACGATCCCTGCCAGTTGCTCATAAAGAATATTTTAAAAAGTCAACACTATATCTAGAACCGGCTCAAACTGCAGCAGATTGCTTTGTGTTGCTGCAACACGTAAACGTCTTCATGCAAATTGGTTTTTAAACGTTTTTTATTTCCTTATCCTTGCATCAAATCTGCATATCACTCACTCTTAAAGCCTTTTGTTTGTTTTTGTTTAATCCGAATGTTTCCTTTTTTTTTTTTTTTTTTCCTTTTTCCTTTTTTTTTTGTCCCAACACACACGAGTGCACCTGGTTTGCTTGAATATTCAAACACCATCCCTCTTGATAAACAGGATGCATCCTAGTGCTGGCATGAGCGGCGGCTGCTGTGTCATTTGTTGTTTGTGCTTACGTGGGTCTGACGTCTGAAGGTGTGGTGGAACCGGGGCCGTGACATGCCAGGTCCTCGTGAAGAAGGTGTTGGTTTGCTCCGACCTTTTCAAAAGTTTCCCTTTCAAGAGAAAAAGAAACCTAAAGAGGGGAAACGGCTGGCCTGCAAACTGGTTCCAGATTTTCAGATTTCTGGTGAGAGCGTCGGAAAGGCCAGGATGGACTTCAAGTTAAAAAATGGAAAATAATCTTCTTCCTTTTCTGTCTTTTTTTTTTTTTTTTTTTATCCCATCAAAATTAAATAACGCTTTATGAGTTTCTGTTCTCTCCTAATCTAACCAGCTGTTTCACCTACTGTGAAACAGAGTTGTAAAAAGGTCCAAAGGTCAAACAGCGTTTTTCTTTTATTTTTAGATGGCAGACCTCTTGATTACACATTCCTGAACTCCTGGAGCTGGTTTATTACGTTTTTTGATCATCTGTTAATTTCCCAGATGCGTTAAGCGGATCAAACATCCGGGACTTTAAAGGTGAGGGTTCTGACCCGATGGGTCGTCTTTGTTATCATGAATCCTGCAGTGAACAGGGCCGAAAAAAAAAATCCTTCAGAGATTTGATTCTACTGACTCTTCTGAAATGAAATGCAGCGGTTCTGCCAAGGACGTTATTAAGGACAGACTTTCTCAAGACAGACAATAATTCATTGAAATCTGGTTTTCATTTATGCGTCATTGCCAGAGGAAATGGATTTCTATTTCTTTTTTTTTTATTTATTTTGCACTTAGTTTGCAGATCCTACAGAAGTGGTTATTTCTCTGATACATTTACTTATGCATGTATCAGATTAACCTTCCTTTCTTGAATGTTTTTCTTTTCTTTCCAACAGGTTAGATCACGTCGACTGTTGGAAGGGAGAATCTGTCTTTGCCCAACTGGAGACGGTCTGGATGTGAACCTTGTTCTTCCACTTCGCCTGCCAGTTGGAAACCTTATTTGGGGTCTCCCTTTATCAAGCGCTACCCTCAGTCTGAACACTAGGATAAATATTATACTAAAAGGGTTACATTTCGGTTTTACTCCGATTCTTCTGCATGACGACGATGGCGAAGAAAAACAGTCTGAAGGGTACGTACCGGCGTTTGTCTTGCAAATGTCTTTCTGGTGAACATTTAACTTTCGAGCCCAGCAGTCCGGTTGTGTTTGTGAATTTCCTCGGAGTCGAATGATGCAGCCGCGCTCCTCTTGGAGAATCTCAGCTTCGAGTGTTTTCACCGACATCAACATGTTTTCATCGCACGAGAAAGACGGCTTGACTGAGACTCAGCAGTTTCCATCTTTTAATGGTTGTAGATTAACTTTGGACTTTGCTTGTCAGTCTTAATTCTCTGCTCACATCTTCGTAGGATTTCTTTTCTTCGACTCCCCGTTTTGTGGGTTTTATAAACTGATTCTGCAGACCTCGAGGTTGGTCTTCTCTAGCTCCATTTATGTATTTCTTTGAGTCGTTTGAATCAGACTCTGATTCCAAAACATTCACGCATAAAAACGCCAAAGTGCTTGCTGCTTGTGCTGCTAGCTCAAGTGTTTGTGCTTAAATGCCTCAACAAAAAGTCCTTCCACCTCCGCGGTTCAAAGAGGTTTGCGTCCTTATTTTACTGAAACCGATTTTCCAAATAATCCACAGCTGTGATGTGATTAGGATTCATGTGTAGTATTTTTTTTTTTTTTTTTTTTCAGGCGATCTCTGCAAAGATAGCTGGGGCTTCTTTTGTTTTGCAAATGACGTTTGCTCGATGGTTTGCAAATGTGGGTCAAGGCCTGGACTGATTGCTTTGTTTTTCCTTCCTTCTTTATAGATACATCTGGTGTGGTGTTTGATACTCGCTCAAAAATGGTCATGTCCCAGGGAGGAATGACTGAGAGGATGAAGGACAAGGTAAGACGCAAATCTCAATAAGTTAATTCCGTAAATCTATTCCAATATGTGAAACCTTAAGTGTTTACTTCTGGTCATAAAACTAGGGCTTGCAGCTGATTTATGAGACAATTTAAATAATAATCATTTTATTTATTTATGTCTGAACACTCAGACACTTTACAGGAATCAAGAAAATTACAAACAGAACACCAAGTACAACAAGGAAACATGTCAATACAAAGCACATTTAAACGGTATTGCATAAGTTTGACCAAAAGTGTTTTTAAATACAGAAAGTATGTTCTCCACAATTGTAGAAGTCTGTGTACTAGGAGAGTAAACTATGGGAGGTTTTATAAAAGAATTATGGCGTATCGTAGTGTGTTAATAGAAAATTGAGTGGAAGGAAAACGTCCGGTCGCCTCATGCTGCCTTGAGAGTTGGGATTATGAAGCGAAGTGCGTCCAACGTCATTTTCTGGTAAAGAAATCAACAGAGCAAAATGCAATAAATCAATCAGAATAAACATAGAAACTAAAGTGTTGTACTCTATAAAAATATTAGCAATTTATTTATAAATGTTCTCAACTGATTAGCAAACTCGTCTGATCTCAACTTTTTAGTGAATCTGTAAAGTTTTGTCTAAAGCTTGGGACGGACTTGGTGAACTATTTTGCGGGATGTTCTCTTTTAGTCATCATGCAACTTGACATGAATTCTGCATGTCAAGTTTTATTTTTTTCAGACATGGAAACCGTTTCATCAACTGCTTTAAATCCTTGAAGATAATTACACCAGAATAAATATAAGTGTAATGTTTTTTTGGTATGTTTTAATTTATTGTGATATTTTTGTTTTGGATAGGGATCGGTTATCAACTGATGTTTCCAACTGATTTCTTGAATTGGGCTATTGTTTTCAATACCACTTGTATCTCAGCCTGTGTCCAAATTTATAGATATATATAAAAAAAAAGATGCATCAATTAAGTATTGACTGCATATATCGCTCAATACATGGACATTTGCTTCCACAGGCTATTTTATTTTTGAGAATTTTCAGAGAAATACAGGGTTGCTTTTTCCTTCCATTAAACTTTTCATCAATATCCTTTTTTAATTTATTTTAATTGGGGTTTATATGCGATTCATATTTGAAGGAACTGGATTTTTGTTTTTCGGCTGTTACTCATAATGATTCAACTTGGAAGCTTTTCCTTTCCTGAGTGAAACGAGTCTTTTTAAATAAGTTTCACTTCTTAAATTAAGTTACTCATATAAATTGACTTCTAATGTGTCGCGTTGCACCTGTATTTGTGGTTAAATACACTTGAAAGTTCTCAGACCTGCACATGTCGAGTCATGTTTGCATTTAGTTTCGCTTCATACTTTTTTTTTTTTTTTTCCCCAAGTAGCAGAGCTGCTACAGTTTAGCTATAAATGTTGCAAAAAAAAAAAAAAAAAAGCAGCATGATCTTTTTAAATAAGAGCTGCCACACCCCTCATCTGGGAGTATTTTTGAGTTATTCAACATCCAGATATCCTGGATATTCAGCTTGAGATATGAAAGTTTGCAGCTAATGGATTCAGTGGTGCTGGGCTTCTTTTATGGACAGGAAGAAAACTTTTAGTTTGCTATGTTAGTAAGTGTCTTTATTTCCTCAATGTGAAGCTTTTCAGGAAGTTGGACAAATATAGTCGATGCAAATCATGACACAAAAAACTCTGATATTTTAAATTTGTCCTTCGCCGCAAGCATGTAGTGCAAGTTGATAAACGGGTGAACTGTGAGTGAATTAAATATTTATTCTTCTTGCTGTAAAATCTGAGCAGCGGGACTGAAGGTGTGTTTTGTTTTTTGTTTTTCTTCACAGATCAGTGCGGTGAGGGCAGTTGTCCCCAACAAAAGCAACAATGAGATCGTGCTGGTGCTGCAGCACTTTGAGAACTGCGTCGACAAGGCAGTGCAGGCGTTCCTGGAAGGTATGAGGATGTTGCTGCTGATCTCAGAGTTCACATGAGTAAAGGATCGTCACATAATTGGCTTTACTTCGTTTTCACACATCAAGCAAACCCGCCTGCATGTTTTCTCCGTTTTTGTTCCCCTCTATAATGAACAGACTTCTGTTGCCAGCTTGTGCTGACATGTTGCCCTAATGCCTGTCAGCTGAAGCTGCCCATTTCTCTGCTTTCATCAGACGTATCATGCTTTGAATTCAGCTGTTGAGCGTCATTTGCATGCCTTCAGTTTCACAGGGTTAAATTTAGAAACAGGGTTGTCCTGAACGTCACGCTGCTTTGTTCCTCACCGACATCCAGTAAAATTCTCAGGGCGTCTCGTATTTTAAGGCGGTATTGCAATACTTTGAAGCTGTGACGTGCAACTGAATGAACTACTTGTGACCTTGGTGCTGTGCCTTTTTTTTTTTTCTTTCTTCTCTGTAGGGAGTGCAGCTGAAATCCTGAAAGAGTGGAATGTGACCAGCAAAAAGAAGGTGAGAGTAATAAAGCATGCAATTAAAATTCCTCTGAGTCAGCATGTTCATCTACCTCACAGATGCTGGTTTACATTTCTAAAGTTGCATTTCAACTTAGTTGTAAAATGCACTTAGCTGCTGGTTTCGGTCTGTACTTCATGCTCTGATTTGATCACAAGCTTCATATGAATTCATTGAAAGTGTCAGATATTCAAACTGCAGAGTTTTGATACAATGCAATCCACAGGGTGTTTGCGCTTCCTTAAACAGCCTTGAATTCATGCAGCTAAAATTAAGGCCTTAGGATGTCTTAAATTCATGTTTTAAGTTGGTCTTATATTTTGTCTTGGCAGAACTATTTACTCTTCTTTGTATTTTTCTTTTTTTCTTGCGGGATTTTTCTGTCTGGCAAAAGTTTAAGTTGCATTCAAATATGTTTATTGCATTTTTGAGACGGTAAATCACTGCTAATGTACCCTAGCTAGCTTTTTTTTGCGTCTATCATGGGTAAGTGCAAATTTATTTCCAGTTTGTACATTTCTGTGGAGATGTAAGTCTTAATTTTCATTCATAATGGTGTTTAAAAGTCTTAAATTTGAGGTGGTAAAACCTGCAGAATCCCTGAATCTAACGTTTGATTAAAAGCCCAGATTTGAAAACCATTATTTACCGTCGAAACCAGATATTTTCATACACCTACTAAAAAGACACATTTCTGTTGACCATATTACTGCACAAATTGGAATTATAAAAATAAATTCGGTTAATGGAAACATGGTAATTACAAAAACTCACTTTTTTTTTGATAAGTTTTCATGATGGGATGAGTTGGGTTTTCGGCCGTGTAGAAATTTGTGTATTTCACAAACCTGCAACGGAAACACTTTTTAGCACAAGAGTTACGTGATCAACAACCGGATCACGTAACTACTGGTGGAAAAGACAAAGGAGTCGACAGGAAGTGGATGACGGTGACTTGAGCTGACTTATCCCGTGAACAGACTTATTCACGTGATTTTTTTTTTTTATTATTATTTTTAAACTGCGTTTCTTATTTAATAATAACACAGCAATTGTGAAATAGTTTTTACGACATTAGAAGAATATTGACAAAGTTTTGCGCACATTTGTAATGGAAGTTAAAACAGACTAAGCTTCTCTTGGTCTGGATCAGTTGGAATTACCAAAGTTATTTTATGTGAGAGATAAAACTTTAATTTATTTTGTACCTGCGGTAGAATACTGTCACAATATTAACATATATTGTATAATGTTGACTCGAAACTGTCTTCTTGAGCTCATTTGTGTTGTTTTTATCTCCAGTGTGGTGCTGGAAAAGTTTGAAAATTTACCTTGAAAGTGCTTGAATGTTACTGTGGGGAAAACTGCACCAACCCAACATTTAGCGTTGGATCAGACGTGTGTGACGTGAATATTTTCATTTCCAGCCCAAGAAGAAAAAGAAGCCCAAGCCTCAGCCTGAGGTTTCCACAGAGGCGCCTCAGCCGGAGGCGGCATCGCCCGACGAGAGCAAGGATGATGAGATGAATGGCTTCCACGCCAACGGGTCGGTAATGGACGGAGAGTCTCTGGATTCGCTGAGCGAGCAGCTGGACTCTGCCTCCCTGGATGCAGCCGAGCTGGACTCTGAGCCCGCTACACCCGAAACGCCGGGTAAGCACGGCTTGTTGTTTTTCCTCTACGATCTGATGGAAAGAAAAAACAATAAAAAAATCAAAGGACTGGTTGATGTGAAGGGAAAATTTTAACTTTATTGAACAAAAACCACATGATGTAAAAGTTGAGGCTGCTGATCTTTCAGCTAAAAACCATGTGATAAGCTGATTCATTTATTTTTATTATTTATATATTTATTACATTTTCTGTTTTTGAAGATTTAATATTTGGAAAATGTGGGATTTTATTTCCCCTCAGTAATCCACTCCTTGGGTTTCCATAGTTCAGAGAAACACAATGTCTTTTTCTTTTACAGCTTCTATTTATTTAAACTGACAGAAGGAATGACTGTAATAAAAACCTTTCTTTTTTTTCTTTTTACATATTTTCTGTCATTTGTGTATATATATAAATATATATATATATATTATTAAGGAAAAAAGTAAGAGGGGAAAAATCAATTAAAATCGTAATTAGAATTTTGGATAAATTCACAGATTTTATTTTTAAACTATATTTCCCAGTCCTAACAGTGAACCGAAACTTATTTCTCAATAATAAAATAAAAACCTTTAATTGAATTAACCTATCATGTTGTAGTTGAAGATGTTTTTATTATATTTAGGAAAACCTTTTCTAGCTGCATTTTTTTTTATTTTTATTTATTTATTATTTTTTTTTTTTGAGTTTTTGAATGTTTATTTCCTTAAATTAAAAATGTACAATATATAAAGTTACCACACAGTATTTTTCTTTTAGCAGCCGTTTTTTATATTCGAAAACACCCACTAATTAACTGTTTTTAAATTCTCTGTTTTTTGCCTCATTTACATATTGCATGTTTCTGTTTAATTCTGAGCAGGTGAAAAGTAACTCACAATAAAATTTAGCATCTTATATTGCAACCTTCTGGCTCCCAAGTACTTTCTACTTGCTGTACTTGAAATAAACACTGTATGTATATTAATTTTGACACTTGGGTTATTTATTTATTTTTTTTAAGCATACTTAAAGAAAAATCTTAATGCTAAGGATTAATTTCCTAAATTGTGCTCAAATCACACTTCATAATTAAGACACTTGCTGTGCTTTTAAATTTTTTCTTTTTATCTGTTAACCAAAAGCTTAGTTTGTATCACGGCATGATTTTCTCACTCTGAAGACGTGTTGAACTTCTGCGTCTGAAGCTGGCCGCTCACCCACACAGCGCAGTAACAGACTTCACCCACACTTCAGCAGAAAACTGTTTTTGAGAGACATAAAACGCAGCAGAAACTACAACAAACATCTAGAACGTCTCAAGGATTTAACGATCAGTGCGTCTTGTCACACAGGTGTCGAGGCAGAAAGTAACGTTAGCGCTCAAAGTCCTGCTCCCCAGCAGGGAGGAAGGAATCACCACCAGTTTTCCAGAGGCAACAAGCCTCGGCACAGGACGGGCTCAAACCTTCATCCCTCCTCATCCTCGCTAGCAGCCGCCTTTGATGAGCAGGGATCGTCAGGAGGGAAAAAGATGGGTGAGTAACTTAAAATAGAGATGCACCGAGCCGATATCGATGTCTGTATCGGTCCCAATATTGAAATGAATTCTAGATTGGGTATGATGACGATGTGTCCCACCCATAAGGGCAGATCTTTTCAGTCTAGCTCGATCACGGTTTCCCCCACAAACCTTTCTAAGCCCGGTGCTACGGCAGTCATCCAACCACCTGCCGTGTTTTTGATTTTAAAATAAAAAAAAAAAAGTTTAAGGTTAACAGGAAATTTGAAAATATCATTTGATAGTTATGCATTTTTGCAAGACTGGAAGATTAACACCTAAACACAAACGATAAAGTCTTAAAAAAAGGCAATCATTAAAACAACCTAATAAATTAACAAGGCTAAGCCTGGTGGGAGCACAAGTAAAGCCTGGTGGCCCGCCAGGCTTACAGGGAAATCCTGGCTGGGCTTTGTGCTCTGAGCGGCGTCGTGCTTCATTTGAGTTTATAATTGCACTTTCTGAACCATTTCAAAGGTTTCCTGCAGTTTATTTTTACTTTTGACTAAGATTGTCAACCTGTTGTTTTAGTCAGGTTGAATTATTTAATATTGGCCATTATACTCCTAATTACACTGACTGAACAGATTAAAGCTGTGTTGTTTTGACCAAACTATTGGTGTATTTAAGGTGCTGTACAGGTGCAGCGTTATCAAATGAATTTATATTTCCCCTTTGAAGGGCAATAAAGGTTGTTTTTATTGTACTCTAATTCAGTACATCTATATCTGCTTATTTAAAAGAGAAAAGTTTTAAGTCAGTTCAGCGCTGTTTTTCTGCATTGGATCGGTTTCGGCCGATAATAAACCTCAGATATCGGTAACAAAGGTGAATCGGTGCATTCGTAACTTAAATCTAAATCAGACGTTTAAAAATAATCTGTTTCTCCTCCTCAGCTCCCAACATCGACCGCTCGGTGAAAGACCTGCAGAGATGCACCGTCTCCCTGACGCGCTACAGGATGGTGGTGAAGGAGGAGATGGACTCCTCCATCAAGAGGATGAAGCTGACGTTTGCTGAACTCCAGAGCTGGTACGTCGGCTTCCTGTGAAACCTTCACGTCGGCTTTCTGATTCTGCTGAAAGAGAAAGTCATCTTACTGGGGGTTTTAATGGCGCCTGAGGTGGAAATGATTCAGAAGAGATCCCCGCTGGTTCCGAACCTGCATCGCAATCACAGCCAAGATTGAGCTCCTGCAAAGTTTAATCATTTGGATTTATTCTGCTGGTGATCAATGACTAAATATGTAAATTTTTAGCTGAGAACAAGTTTATTTCCTCAGATCTTAGGAGGGTGGGTTGAATTGGGTTAGTTAAGAGGAGTACAATACATTTTATTCTGACTTTTTTTTTAAAGAGCAGTTTTGTTTATAGCGACTTCATAACTTATTTTTATGGTTTTGGTTGCAAGTAGGGCTGTAATTATTGATTATTGTATCAATCATTCTGTCAAAAATTGTCACATTCTGTCAATTTTTTTTTAAATTTAACTAATTAAGCCTTTTTGTACAATATAAAAAAAATCTATTCTTTTTTAAAATTAGAAAATAATATATATATTTTACTATAGTTTTCACTTAATTACTGCTATGTTTCTGCAATAGTCTTTGAGTCTGTACAGTGCATTTAATGATTGATTACTAAATTAGATGAGTTATTTCTATAATCGATTTATCTGATTAATCGTTTCAGCCCTACTGGCTGCAAGTGGTTTTTACTTCCTTTTACGTTTTTCTGTGTCTTTTTATTTTGGATATTTAAAATATCCTTCAGTTCCAGTGTTAAGTCTTTACAAAAATTAAAGTTAACTTGTATTTGAGAGGGTAAATACGGCTCATTATGCCATTATCAATAGATTGCCGTTAGATTAGTGTTTATCGCAATAATTACTGGTGCAATTTATCATCCAGCAAAACGTATCTTAACTGGCCTAATTATAGTTTGTAGTGAATTTGAGTGTAGCTTTTTTTTTTCCCCATGTTATTACACTCAAAGTTTCACTTTTATTACATCAAGTCAACACAGCATGTTCTGTTAAGTAGTGCTGGATAATTGTGACGTCTGAGACAGGAAGGAGACAAAAACTCTTGGTTCACAAAAACAATCTCTCCATTTTGTTTGTTCCTGCCTGAGTTGGTACCTGTGATGATGTCAGCAAACTGATTAGAACAACAAACGGCAGGACGGTCGGATGGAAAGTAAACAGATTTCAGACTGGAAAACAATCCTAGGAGAGTCTAAACATGACTTGGAACTATTGCTGCGAAGTGTCGCCCTGCAGCGTTTACCAATGTTTCCAGTGCAGGAAAATACGTTTAGTTTTTTTGTTTTCCCACTTTCTACGACTGGTTTAGACCTTTTTATACAGCTAAAAAAAACTGGAATATTGTTGAAAAGTGAATTTATTTCACTTGTTCAGTTAAAAAAATTTAAATTAAAAATTGTAGATTAGGACTGCAACAAACAACTCAAGTTCAATTAAATTCTATCGATTTAATTGAAAGTTAAATCAGGCCAAACTTCTCGTTTTAGGTCAGTTAGAATTATCAAGATTATTTCCATTTGCAATAATAGTGAGAGTAATTTATTTAATAATAACTAGTGTCACAATAAATCAATTAATTGTATCATAAATTAAAACTCTCTCAATAATTTCCATTTGCATTATTCCTGTTTTTTTTTTTTTTTTTTTTTTTTTTCTTCTTTTTCTACCAAAGACTGGATGAGAAAATGATTCTCTGCTTTAATCTCAACTGGCTCCTTTTTTTGAAGGAGAGTTTAGTTCAGAGACTTCAGTTTCAATTTTATTTGTAGTTTTGTGTATTTTGTTTTGTGTATTTTGGGCATTCAGAACGTCTCCCAGTTCAAGTGCTAAATATTCATTAGAAATAAAAGCTTAGAAATCTTTGAGACGGTTTTCTTGCATTATTATGCCATTACTGTTGTATTACTTGAAAATGGTCTCAAAATAACAATATTATCATTTATTGCGGTAACATCTGGGACAAAATATTGTTGTGACAGGCCTAACCTTAATGGATGCATAAATGTTTTCTAAAACAAACCAAAGTGATCTAAAATTTTAAAGGTGCATCGTTTTTTTTTTTTTTTTTTTTTTTTTTTTTCCCTCCCCCCCCCTTCAATTAGATTTAGACAGTTTTTAAATAGTGGCAGCATTTCTGCTCCAAACTGTTGTGGTTTTGTAATTGAGAAAAGTTGTGTGTTTTCTAGTGAGTTACTCGTTGTCGTCTTGTTTTCCTTCCAGCTTAATGGACAGAGAAGTGGCTCTTCTGGGAGAGATGGACAAAGTGAAAGCGGAGGCCAGTAAGTGCTGCGTTTTTAAGTGTTTTTACGCTGCGCACGGCTCGTCACTGATGACCAGAGCTGCTGGTATTCTTCCATCACATGACCACCTGACTGAAAGCCCCGAAGAATCTGACCCAAATCATTCCCAGAAGGAGTAACGGAGATTGTTGTGGAACAGCAAGTCCCAGTTTCCTGAAAAGTGCAGCGGCGCCCTGAGGGTGCTGAGCTACCTGCAGCGTCCTCCTGTGTGTTTGTGTGTGTGTGTGTGTAACATGACAGAGCAGGACTTCATATTTGTATAAGTAGGCCATTCTCTCTTCCTCTGTCCTCTCAGTGTGGAGTGTTGTGTGTTTGAGGCCTGGAAACGCTGAATAGTGTCAGGTGTCGAGGGAGACTCAATGCTGCCTTTGTGCAAGGTGTGCAGTGAATTGAGTGGAAACTTGAGTTCCTCCTCAACAGAGCTTAAGCGGTTTGTTGAAAATTTACCCCTCAATGTTGCGCTGGGTTTGTGTTGTTTATAAAAGTGTTTATTCTGATGGGAAACTATTACTATTTTTTTTTTATCAATGCCTCACTACCTGGTTACAGAAAGCAGCAGAAAAGATGAAGTTGGTTCTTTAAAAACATCTATAATCTGTATTTTGCTAAAATGAATGATATCCTACAAGCTTTCTGGAAAAACATAAATATTTTTCCCAAATCCGGACAAAACTAAATGCTTTATTCCATTTATGCAGCTGCCTTTTTATGCACATATTTATTCCTGCTTGCGTCTTTCTGTTCAGTCGTTCCTCCGTCTTTTTTGTCTCTCCTTGCATTTTTGTATTTGTAGAAAATTAGGAATTATCTAGAAAAAGATAAGTTCTATTTTGACATGGAAATAAGCCTTGGCTATCTGCTGTCTTTTTTATTTTTTTTTTATATAAATCCCTCTGTCTAGAGTGATTGAAACATGTCCTGTTTCTTCACTAACACCAAATAGTGGCTGTAACATTAAAATACAACAGGAAATTTGTTTTGAGTTGCTGCGCTTGAAGAAATGTTAAGAATTGAGCAACTTTTAATCCTTCGCGATCCATAACTGCTGCTGCTTTCGTAGGTGGTTGCTGTTCTGCAGCGGTCTAGGGGGCCACAGAGGGAAAAACAGTGAATGCAAGCCAGGGTTGCTTTAATTCACATGGGTGTGAAGACTGTAGAAAACCTTCTGCAGCTCCCATTTCTGAGAAAATTCCTGCAGGATTTGAAAATGCATCAGTTTGAAGTGCAGAGCTGAAGACCGGTCAGGTCACCTGCTGCCCTTCGTCCATTAACAAGACGGGGACGTAAGCAGCAGGAAAAGGCACCGGCGTTAATAAAAGGTTTCTTTTTATATGGATTCCTGGCTACTTCTCTCACCAAGAGAAGAAATCACTACAAAAAAACAACATCTTACCAAGTCTAGTTTCGATGCAAATATCTTGGTACAGTTGAAATAAGACAAAACTATTTTACAAGCAACATTTCAGCAAAATATAGGAGATTGAAATGAGTCAATCATTCCTTTATATTAATAAAAGAAGGTACTAGTTCCACTGGAAGATTGTTCCACCTTTAACAAGACATGTTTCCCATGTTGAGTGAAATAATTTGCCAGTGAAGCTAGCACTATTTATCAAAATGAAGGATTTAAAACAAGCTCGTATTTTCTGCTGAAAAGTTACTTTAAGACGAAAACTAAGATATTTCTAGTAGAAACTGGACCAAAAATACTTGGTAAGATTTTGTATTTTGCAGTGAATGGAACATTTTGTCCTTATTGTTAGAAATTTCACAGGATTCTGAGGTTGAGTTGAATTTATACTTTGATATTTTCTTGTTGTCTGCAGGAAAAAGACCTTAGTGCAACATTTTTATTACCGGGCGTCTCTTTGAAATTTGCTTAGATGCAAATATTTGCTGCCTGTAGTTGTTTTTGTAAGACGTGTTGCCGGTGTAATCTGTGAAACCATTTACCTGATATCTAAACTGATCCAGTCCTACAATTAAACCCGTCTTCTGTCTCTGAGTTTCTGTTGTTTTGTCTTGCAGTGATGATTCTGGACGCTCGGCAGAAGCGAGCGGAGGAGCTGAAGCGGCTGACGGACCGGTCCGGTTCCATGTCTGAGGAGCAGCTGACTGAGCTACGCGCCGACATCAAGGTGCTGCTAGATTTTCACTCTGCTTTGTTTAAATTAACTTTTATTTTATGGGATAACGCAAGATAAACGAAAGACTTTAACATTCTGGCTGGAAATAAGCAGAGAATTTTATAATTTTTTTATTTTTTTCAGCATTTTGTGAGTGAACGTAAATACGACGAGGACCTTGGGAAAGCTTTAAGATTTACGTTTGACCTTGAGCCACTGAAGACGAGCATCTCTGGGTTTGGATCAGGTACAGCGCTTTGGTTCCTTTATCTTTCTCTTTATTCATATTAAAATTAGGGACGCTCCGATCATCCATGAGGCCGATCGCCTGGAAAGGCTGTTAAAATGGAAAAATTATCTGGCAATAAATTCACCTAATTTAGACATATTTTAATGCATAAAGCTACGTTCTGCAGCTGTAAGCAGACGTTCGGTGTGAGAGTTCACTGTCTGGTGGAGGATGAGCGGCGCTCTGTCTTTGAAACATTCCTACCAGAGCGAGAGCAGAACCAGCGTCTTTCACCGCCAGCTCAAAGACTTGAGTTATTTTTCGGGTTATTTGTTTAGCTTTCTGACCGTGATGCTAATCCGGGTGAGTGTTGGTAGCTGTGCGCTGCTTTACTGACTCGCTCCGGATGTCCTTTTTTTCCCTGCGTTGAGCCTCGATGTAACCGAACTCCGTCAAGTGCTTGTTTTTCAAATGTCATATTAGATTCGTTGTGTTGATGCATTGTGTCGTGCCCCAGCCCCGAGGTAATTTTCCACCGCAACACGCAAACTTCCCCGTTCACTCTCACAGAGTTATAGTTCCACGTGACAGGATTTGTTGCTGCGCGCTTGCGCAGAGTGAAGGAAAGAGGAGATGAGCTGCACATGCAGGCTGCGAAGTGACATACAGGTGATCGGTTTTGATGATCGGCAACAAGAGACGGTGATCGGCGATCACCGATCATACACTTTCTCATGGAAATCGGCCGATTATCATCTGTGGCCAATCGATCGGCACACCTCTAATTAAAATATAAACGAAAGTCCAGTTTTATCCATCTTATCCTCATGCAGACACTTTTAACTGTTAGGTTATCCAAACATGCAATAACCGTTCAGGTAAAATCTGAGCCGGTCGAGGAAAATATTACACAACCGCAGCTTCACGTGGAAAACATTCAGGCAACAAACAGAGCTGACAATATGGGTGAAAACGTAACGTCAGTGGATCAAGGCAGCCAACTGTGGGCATCCAGGTTACAGAACAATCCGACAGAGTTTCTAGACAGTAGGCGTTTTGAAAACAATCAGATATTTATCGGAATTAGAACGACACACGGACGTGGCATAAATCGGATTTATTTTATTTTTTTGTTTGTTTTTGGGTGAAAACATTGTAATCACGCCATTTGCTGCATGTTTTTCCCTCTTTCTTCACTCGGTTTCCTGTCAGTTTGCTGTTCACTTAAGGCAACTGATGCCAAAATACTCAGACCTGTCTGATCATGTTGCTGTTGATGCTAAACTTCAGTGCGTTGGATTTATTAACGGAGAGCAACAGGGAAAATGTGTTTGTAGCAACTGATGATGAGGAAATTTTAAAGTACAATCTTAAAAATCAAATGATTTCTTATTGTCTTGCTGCTTCTTCGCACACACACGTCGGCTAAAGTCCTCTGAGATTCGGTCGGCTGACAAACACTCAGCTTTATCTTGAGCAAAACGTTCATTTATTTTTAACCTACAAAGACTTTACCGGCTTTTGAAACCCTTAATTCTCAAAGAATAACCGTTTGTGGTTAAATTAAGCTTCTCTAAATCTCCAAAAGTCAGTTTTGTTAATGAGGCAGGAATCGTGTTTCACTGTTTCTGACTCGCTGTGCTTCTTCTAGTGTACCATCCACGTACGGGCTACTCGGACCGGTCCCGCTGCAGCTCCACGTCCTCCTCTGTCGCCAGCCCGGTCCAAATGGAGACCCCTCCTCCCACCCAGACCCAGACCCAAACCGCCCCTGCTGAAAACCGCCCGCCGCCAGTCAAACAGGTGACAAAGAAATAAATTCATTTATCATCTTTATCACTTTTGTACTAACAAAGTTATTTTGTTTAATGTTAATTATAAACTGGTTGTGCTTCAGGAGGAGGATAAGTTATCGGTCCAATATCTCCTGTCTTGATTTAGTGGAAACTTTTGTTTTGGTAAAACTAAACTTTTATCCAAATTCAGGACTTTTTTTTTTTTTATAGTTAAATTTGCCGCGTGGCGCACCACTCCGACTCTCCTCGCTCATCTTCTCACTCACATTTGTGACTCTGCATTGTTAACCGCAGTACAAGATCGTGTAACGCGCTGCTTTGAGCAGAGTATGCGAAAGGAGTTTAGGTGAAACTAGGTAGCACAA
The DNA here is from genome assembly GCA_903067095.1 of Girardinus metallicus. Classification (NCBI taxonomy): domain Eukaryota; kingdom Metazoa; phylum Chordata; class Actinopteri; order Cyprinodontiformes; family Poeciliidae; genus Girardinus; species Girardinus metallicus. The sequence continues at coordinate 20,133 of CAEGAE010083695.1, read as the reverse complement.
TTAATCTGTGTTATGTAATATTATCACGTTAAACAATTTAAACATCCTGGTAAGTCAGATTCAATGGCCACTGTGTTGTTACTTAGCAAACCAAGCAGAGCTCCAGCATATTTGGTCAGCTGGTTTTACCTCTGTATGTGCTGCACAATGGCTGCTGATAAAGAAAAGTGTGTTGTTGACTTAACATTCAGAAACCACTTGCTGCATTCTGGTTGGTTGTGCAGGAGCCTCTACTAATGCTTTTCAAAGATGTTTGGTTGTATAATTGCGCATCTGTTTGCAGCCAGTTTTTTTTTTTTTTTCATGCGAGTGTAAACGTTGAATATGAGGCGTGACCACCAGCAGCTAATTTGAATTTGAAGTGGCAGGAGGCCCTAAAAATGACTCAAAAATGATCAAATTAAAATGCTTTTAATCGACCACAGACCGATCCTAACCTGTTCAAGGGAGCATAATGGCTCACCTTTAAATTTCATAGCCTGTCATGGTACAGGCACAAACTTTAAAAGAGTTTTTAAAAACTCAATTTACTCTTCTGTTTTACGTTCGTCCTCAGATTTTCCAGGGAAACAGGCGAACCTTCCAGGGACCCGGCTACCACTCGGGTGGCCAGCGGTTCAACGGCAGCTCCCACCACGACAGGAACGCCGGGCGCGGGAGCCACCGTTACCAGGGCGACACCGGCTCCTCCGGCCCGTCCTCGCAGCAGCCCCACAGCTCCAGGGGCCCCTCCCAGCCCTCCCACAACCCGGACCGGCCCGCCCACAACGGGCTGCCCCAGCGGCTCCCTCGAACGCACTGCCCTTGACACCGGAAACCATCTCACTCAATCAATCCCATCCACTGCCCTCCCCAAAGCGCCCCATTACCCCTCCACCCTAACGCCCTTCAATGAAGAATAGTATACAAGTTTACATATTTCAGTCAGTTGAGCTGTAGTGCCGCCGCTCTGCATCACTCTGTTCACTCTTTGAACTTGAAAAGCTCTGACTGTCTTTCCTCGTTTCGTTTCTCTCGGTTTTCCTGACACTTTCCATCTTTAGCCTCTGCTGCTGTGGCTCTCCGTCGCTCGTCATTACCGAGACTCGCGCGATTTACCTGCAACAATCTGTGCACTATTGAAGTTGAACTCTTTTTCTTTTTTTTGCGCTGTCAGCTCTCTGATTTGAAAAATTTATTTTATTTTTTTTTTCATCTCCAAGAACCATTTCAATGCCTTCACTGTTTGGGCGGGGGGGGCAAAAAAAGTGTTGTGGAAGTGAAAAAGTAGTAGTAGCTTCGACGGGGCTTTCCAACATGCAACCAACACTACAGACTGTCGTCTGTCTTCACTAGGTGGAAACGAGACATATCAAACTGTAAATCAGAGCTTAATGTTCGGCTGCTACAAACTGTAGGGGAAACTTAGTGTTTGGACACAAACGGAGTTGTTTGACTTTTATAAAAAAAAATTATGATAATAGTGGTAATAAAAAAAGAGGCTCTCGCTCCTTTTCTCTCTGCTGGATCGCTTTGTTTGCTCTCCATGTCTGCAGGGAGTCGAGATTATTCCTGTTAATTTCGCCTGAAGCGGGATCCATTATTTTCTGACTGAGAGGGCTTTTTTGTAAACCATTAATGAAGGAGGATTTGGTGTTCACACGCCGTTTCATAATCCAGAGCGTTTATTCACCTGGATGTTCTCCTGCACGCCCAGTTCCTTGCTTTATTCAGTTTTTCTTTTTTATGCACATGCATAATGTCCTGCTTGCCTTCAGTCGCAGACTTCACATTTGCCTTTCTGCAAACACAGATGTCTCCATCAGAACCTGGATTTCAGGATTCGTATTTTTGTTTTTTATTTGCTTATTGTCCGACTGCAGAAGTAAAGTTCTCATAGGATGATCGAACGCTTCGGACGGGTGTTGATTTTATCTTTCCGCGGCTGCCAAGGAGTTGCTTCAAGCAGCTTTTTGGGGTTAAATTTCCCTCTTTGTGTCCAGTTTGAGAACAAAACGCTGGTGAATACCTCATAGCCGATCCTGTCGCGACCCCCCGGTGATTCCTCACCGCCTACGTTGATGTAGTTATGTACAAAGATCGAGCGGCAGAGCCGTAGAGGGAAACCAGTCGTGTTACTTTATTGCTTCATGTCGTTATCATGTCGTCTTCCTTTAAGCCAGGAGGGAAAAATTCATCTTTAAGCTTCTTTTCTTCCCTAATTTTTCTTTTTACTGTTTTAGTTTTTTGGAGTTTAAGGTAAAAATAAGATTTAAGAGTTAAATTAGTGATTGTTGTGGAGAAAATAGTCATGGGGATGAATAAATGGTGATTAGGCTTGACTGAAAGTAGGTTTTCTGTTTTGTTTTGGGAGAATGATTGTTGGCTTTCTCATTAGATTTTAGAGCATATATGATGGTATTGTGAGCAGCCAGTTAGCTTATGATAATGTAGACCGAAAGGTTCTGGATGTGATCCACAGACGCTCAGATGTTGCCGCTTGTGCAGAAATTGTTTCGACTTAGAGCTTAAAACTCGCCGTATTTATGCGTCGGAGCTGATGCAGTTTTAATGGTAACTCTGAGCAGATTTAAAAATCATGAAAATTACCGCAAAAGTAGGCAGATGCCTTTTTTTTTTTTTTTAATTTTGTTTTTTTGCATGGAGTGAAAATCCAGATTTTTTTTTTTTTTTTTAAATCACAAAAGATGCATATTTACTGAAGTTGTACCAAGCGCTACAACCTTCCTCACCCGCTCCTCATCAGCTCTTTGCCTGAGAACGGGCCGCACTGTGTACTGAATCAAACTGCAGGACACATCCAACACAAATCCTCTGATGACCTGTGAGAAACGCTGGATTCTCTCTCTCACCCACATGTTGTGTTTTACATTCCAGGCTCCAGAAACGTCTGGGGGGTGGTTTTGCTACAGATATGACAAAAAATTAAAAAAAATCTAAAGCGGATGAATTTAACTCATTTTCTTTTCTTTCTTTTTTTTTCTTTTACTTCTCCCTGCTTTAGTTCTGATTTTTTTTTTTCCTGTACATAAATACATGTAGCTATATGATTCTGCTCACACCGGGCATTTTGTATGTGATATTCATATTAGGCATATTTGAAGTCAAAAACATTCGGTTTGTTCATTCTTCCAACTGTAAACTCAAGTGCCTTTTCTTGTCCCTTCCTCTCCCTCCAACATTTTCTCCTCCACCACAGTACGGACCAAAGACGTCGACCGTCCCCGACAGTCCAGTCTCTCTCCCTCTCACTGAATGGCACACTTTTCATTTACTACTAATAAAACTGTTTGCAATACCAAACGTGTATCCCGGAGTTTTGTATGTGACAAAACGGCAAAACAAAACACGCAAGGGTGACCTTTGTAACTATAAAAAAAAAAAACCCTCAAATGAGGATTTAATTTATTAAGAGGTAAAAACCTTCGTTTTAGTTTTCTTGGAAGCATTAAATCGGATATAATGGGGGAAGAGTACTTTTATTTTTTACCATGTGAATAAAGATGCAGAATAAATTCAAAGTTCAAATCAGTCAGTTCTTGTGTTTAAAGGTTATTTTTTTGTAACCTTACAACTGATTTTTTTTTTTATTAGATTACATCAAAAATTCACTACTAGTAAATTTAAATCTCACTAGAGCAATGCTGAAAAAAATGCAAATAATGACTTTATTCATTAAAGTCTTAGTATTATGAGAATATTTATATTGCAGGAGGTCGAAATAATACGAGAATAAAGCTGTTACTTTACCAGAGGAATCATTATTTCAACTTCATTTATTCTCATTATTTGAGTTTATTCTCGTAATTGTCATTTTCTTAGCGTAGCCCTAATACTCTGTCATAAAACTAGGCAATCAGAATATTAAATTAGCTTTTTTATTTTTTTAAATACCTTAAAAATGTTAATGTTTCCGTCCGAAGTAAGTTAGTTTGCGCTACAGACAGTAGAGAAGCTCAAGTTCTGAAAGATGAGCAATACCACATCCGGCCAGCAGATGGCGGTATTGTACAGAAGCACTAGTTGTGAAGCTGGAGCAGCAAGTCCGCCAACTTCCTGCATAATCAGGATTTCCCAGCCAAAATGTCAGGCGTCTCCACTGAGTAATTGAAGTTGGTTGGGAAAAATTACTTTTTAATTATAGTAACGCCTGAAATCACCTTTATAGGCTTAGACAAATCTTTATTCAGAATTTATTTTGCCTCTTCTTCTTTGACAATTTGGTCTTTAAAGTTGCAGTATTTAACTTTGATTTAAGAAGTTTGTTGTTGTTTTTTTTTTTTTTACATATTTGTTAAAGCTGTAAATGTCATGAAATTACAGTATTAGAAAATGTGAAAAAAAATGAGCTCATGGGAGAAAAGTTCACCTTGCTATAAATGAAATAATCCAGTGCTTTTTAAAATCCAATATTAAGAATTATTGACTTAAACAAGCTCCGTTAGCTTGCTGAAAAGTTATGTAAAGTTAGTTTTGTCTTATTTCTAGTGATATTTGCACTAAAATCTAGACAAAAAACACGGTAACAAAGAAGACTACTAGGAATTCAATTTATTTAACTTAAAACTTCTATTTTGAAATACAAAACATAAAACGAGTGAAACTGTTTGGTCACTGATTCAATAATGAAGCTTCTCCAGTTGAAATGAACTGTACAAACATTCAGCATTGCTCAACAAGAAATGAGTATAAAACGAGCGGATTGATGACAGTGTGGCTGTAAGGTCAGAGGTCAGGTCACAGCCCCATCACTGAAGGAAACACAGCAGCGCCTGTTGAAGGTAGCAAACACTCAGGTCAGAGAATTTTTTCATAAAATGCTCATCTCTCTCTGGTGCCGTTTTGTTCTACCTTGACCGTCTCCAGTATCCGAATCTGGGACTTTCCAGTCCAGCTGGCGGCCTTTTTCGTAGAGTCCCTTCAGGACCTTCCTTACTTCGTCGCTCCCTCCGCCGCGGCTGAGCTCCAGGTACTTCCTGTACAGCTGCAGGGCGGTGCGTGCGTCCTCTATGCTGTCGTGGGTTTCCCCCTGGATGTTGAGGTCTACCGGCACAACAAAGACAACAATCCGGAATGACTGGTTTTCACAATTCCCACTTCAGCATTCCAGATTTTTCCCAGTATTCATTTCCAGTTTGGATATTCCAGAAACGCAGGAGCGTGAGATGAGACGGTGGCTGAGATGAAGGAGCAGGAGAAATTCACTAGAAAAAACGAAATCTTGCCAAGTGTTTGGTCTGTTCTCTAGTGCAAATATCTGCAGAGGAGGATTAGGCCCACTGAAAAAAATAATTCAGTTTTTCTTCTCAGAATTCTGACTTTAATCTTGAAATTCTGACTTTTTAATCTCGGAACTTTTACTTTAATCTCAGGATTTTTACTTAAGTCTCAGAGTTTCCTTTTTTCAGATTTTGACTTTTTAATATAAGAATTCAGAATTTAATTTCACATTTGTGATTTTAATCTCAGAATTCTGATTTTTCCTCAGAATTTTCACTTTTTTTCCCTCAGAGTTCTGACTCTTTTTTTTTTTCCCCAGATTTTGACGTTAAGCTGAATTTTAATTCTGTGTCAACCGGTGTGCAAATCGAAATAAATGACCAAACATTCCAAAATGTTAGTATATGAAAATAATTACAGCTTTAAATATAAAACCATGCAGGTCTTTGTGTTTTCCTCCAACATGAAACCATTTCTTTCAGGCAGAGTTTTCAACTCGGATCATTTAGTATCAGATTCTATATGGATGTTAAGATCTATGTCTGTCACATTGGCTCTGTGGCGTTTATAAATGCTGGATCGTCTCACCTAAATAATACCAAGCGAGGAATCTTAAAGAAATCATTCTCTTCCGGGGCAAATGGAAAAGGTAGACCGTGTCGACGACTTGATCCTTTGGGACCTTAAAAGACACCAAATATTCAGAGTTTACATAATAAAAGGCTTTAACATTACATTACTGAATCTGACTCAGTTGGTAATAACTAAATTCATCAACCTACCAGGAGATTAATGACCCGAAAGTCTTTCTGCAAACCATGGCCGACGAAGCGAACGCCGGTGTCGATGAGGAAGCGAAGCTTTAGGTATGTGGACTTCAGTGTGGTCAAATGTTTGGAGGAAATTTTAGCATCCAGATCTCCTGGTTTGATGCCGGAGTACTGCGTCAAATAGTCGACCACCTAAAAAAAAAAAAAAAATCTACACCTTAAAACTAGCTTCTCCATGTTTTCTGTTCAATGATTGAATGTAATAAGCATAGAAAAAAAGTGCTGCAGTTTATTTAATGCAGGAAGTAATTTTGCATTCAGCAGCTTAATGTAATTTGTTGATGCATTTACAGACCAAATAATATGGGAATTTTCAGTTTTGATGCATGTAATTAACAAGAAATATTAATATTTTGTTTTAGTGATGGACCAGACCAAAGCAACACAGTGCAGCACATTACTGGAAAAAAATATTTAAAGTGCGGATACAAGCATAAAAATTTAAATGTTCACTCCTCAGCCCATAAATTCATGTTTTTCATAGTTCGGCGAGCTCCTGACCACTGGCTGGTCCAGGAGAACCTGAATTCAGTCCATACTGGCCTGGTTGGAGGCTGGTGGCCTGTAGTATTTCCCCCTCCATCTCGACATACAGGCACACAATACATTATTCAAATTGCACTTGGACATTTTCACCTCAAATATCTGACAATCAAACCATGGACTTTTCAAATGTGTGTCAGTCAGACACTGTGCTGACCGGTGGGGAAATTTAGGACTTTTGTGCAGATTTATGTGGAATATTTATTGTAGGACTGTGTATATATATTTTGCATTTATTTTATGGGTTCTATGTATGTTTTGTGTCTTGTGGTGTTCACTTTAATTTTCCCTTTTTTTTTTAAATACATGGTATTGAAAGCAGTTATTCTCTTGTATTGTTTTTATTGATTCAGTTCATTTTATGATGGTATATTCTAGTATTTTTCTCTAAAGAAGAAAATATTGGAGGATAATGTTTACTGTTAACAGCTCTAGTAGATGAATTTAGTCTTCTGGTATCATATGCCATCGAGTCCCTTAGTACATTAAGTAGTGCTACATGTAGCATTAGCTTTCGCCAATGTGTTCAGTGGATTAGCATTGGCAAAGCTAAGATTCTTGATTAGCTGATTAGTGGTTGGTGAACCTAATTCTTTTGGTTAGCTGTGCCCAAAATAGCTACCGTCGATTTAGTGCTAACATATATTCTCCATTACAACCATGAAGCAGAAAAGGAAGCACAAGATGAAGAAAATATGTACAATTTCAATTTTTTGAAATATGCACCCAATCATCTATAGAGGTATTTTTCATGATAACTATGGTGGCCATCTTGAAAAATAAAAAGTAAATATAATTTCTATGTGGTCAGTTCTGTATGTTTTGACAACAAAGTGATAAATATTGGCACAGTTAGAATAAGTTTTCCTTGAAGACAATGGCGGCCATTTTGAATTTTTCATTGGCTAATATTTTCTTTTTTCCAAACAGTGAGGAACTGGGAACATTTGTACCAAGTTAGGCTCTTGTAAAATATTTTGCTGAAATATCCAGTTGTCTGCCGCACTAATAGGAAACATCTAAATGCAGACGAAGGAATCAGGATGTTGTTCACCTGCTCCTGAGTGGAGATGTAATCGTCGATGAAGGGGACCCCCTCGTTGGGCCCCTGGCCCCTCACACAGGTGATCCTGGCTACGGACATCTGGCTGGGTTTGATGGTGGACTTGGTGCCGTCACTCCGCAGCTCTGCCTCTTCCTGCAGACAAAGTCAGATCATTCAGTTCATTTTATGATGGCATATTCTGGTATTTTTCTCTAAAGAAGAAAATATTAGAGGATGATGTTTACTGACATGCCGTAAGGATTAAAAAAATGCAAAGTTACTGGGAGTGTCGGACGGAATCCCAGGTATTTGAACAGAAAGCTTCATGTTTTGTCTTGTTTTTTGTAAATATTTATAAATTCCCTGGTCTGTGGCAACTGTTCAGATAAAAAGTGAAACTTTAAGGAAAAAAGAAATGAAGTCCATCCATCCATCTCTCATCCATCCATCCATCCACCTCTCATCCATCCATCCATCCATCTATAAGGCAGTTTGTCCATCCATCCATCGATCCATCTCACCATTCATCCGTCCATTTCTCCATCGTTCATCCATTTATTTGACCATCCATCCAAGTTTCCATCCATCTCTAGATACATCCACCCACCCATTCATTTCTCCATCCATCCATTCATCCATCTCTCCATCCATCCATCCAGTTATTTGACCATCCATTAGTTTTTCCATTCATCCATCCATCCGTCCATCCATCCAAGTCTCCATCTATCCATCCATCCATCCATCCGTTAATTTGTCCATCATCCATTCATCCATTAATTTGTCCATCCATCCATCCATTAATTTGTCCATCCATCCATCCGTCCATCCATCCCACCTGGTTGAGCGTAACGAACTCTGCGTCCAGCCCCACCAGGTCTCCCGCCTGCGGCATCTCGCTGACCATGAGGGGGATGAAGGTGGCGTGACTCTTCCTCTGTTTCCGAGCCAGCGACGCCTCCGTCAGCAGAACGCTGGCATCGATGGGATTTTTGACTGAAAACCAAACGGTGATCGGATCTGAAACCCTTTAAGGTCAAACATAAATCCTCCAGATCAAACGGTCAACTTACTGCGGAGGTCGTATCTGGAGTGGTAGTTCCTCTTGGCGTAATAGAGGATGGCTGGAACTTTCCAGCTGACGTCGAACTGAGCAGCTTCAGTCTTTAGTCGACAACAAAGCAGAACATTTACTCTGACAACAAACATGATGCATAACAAACTAAACAAGTGGTAAAGATCCTACCTTATCAATGGGTTCGATTAGAAAATCATTAAAGAGATACCACTGCTGGTGTGTGACTCCCTGAAACACAAACATCATTTAAAACCAGAAAGTTGTTTTTACTGTGGAGAAGCTTTTTTTTTTTTTTGTTATTTTCTTTCTTTTGTCTCCATGATTCTGTTTATCTAACATTTTATTTTAGGCAATAAGATTTGCAATATTTAAAAAAAAAATTTAAACATCCTTACAAAGTCTTAAATTCATGTACCTAAAATTAAGGCCTTAAAATATCTTAAATTCATTAGAAAATATGTAAGTAGATCTTAAAATGTCTTAAATTTAGTTTTGACATGACTAATCTTGCACTGTTTTATTGTCGTGATGCAGATCATAAATTTCATTAATAATGGTCCTAAAAAGTTTTAAATTCTTGATTTAATTTGTATATTTTAGTGTATTTCTAATACTGTATAAAATAAGTTTAAGTGGTTAAATGAAGAATCAGCAGACTATGCTAATTTTCGTATTTGATTCATTGATTAATTGTCAGAATAACTGATTACTAAAATTATTTTTACTTATCACATAACAATCAAATAAAACTCCATGTATGTTTTTGGTTATATTCTGCTGAAATATGTGTGCTTACCTTTGAAAGGCACTGTGTAACTTTTTCTTTTTGATGTTTTAGCTTACCTCTTTTCTTTGATGGTACGTCTCGCCCACTTTGATGTGTGCGACCAGGTTTCCGCCGGTGCGAGCGTCCTGGATGTGTGGCACGGTAACCACGAGGTCGTACAGGGAAACCCCGTCCGCCTCCTCAGCGGCGCTGATCTACCCACAGACGTCATAAAGAGTTTGAGCCGCCACAGAAGTCTGAACGCCCTGCCAATAATAGTTTCTACCCTCACTTCGTCTCCTTCGGACCAGCTGACGATCTCCAGCCCTTGGCTTTTGTTGATGGACATCTTGAGGGTGGCGGGGATCCAGACGTGCCGCAGATCCTCGGCCCGGGTGTCAAAGGTGAAACCCTCCGTGCTGCAGATCTCCTCCCCGCTGCGCAAACACGGGAATCCAGAATGAGTTAAATCAGACTCACTGGTCCAAACAGAGTCGAGTCTGCCAGCTAGCAGCCAGGCAGTAATGATAGTTTATAAATATGTAAAATTCTTCCAATTTCTTTGTGTTTATAATGAAAAATTGCTGATAATGACCCTTAACCTTTAACAAAAATATGAAATGATCACTCTGGGAGGGTGTTCAGTCGGCTATTATGCAGTTTTGCCAAAAATATAAACCATAATGTTTTAAATAACGACTTTATAACAAACGCTGGTTTCAGCAGCTTTATTTTCATTTACTTTTTACGACAAATGGCAATAAAAAAAAAAAAAATTGTTGTAGATCCATTTTTGTTGGCATTATATTATTTACTCTTTTGAACAGGTAAATATACTTTACAACTGCTCTTCTTTTGTTGTTTTTGTTTTAAATTTATTCTTCTTTGTATGTATCTTTGTTTATTTTTTTTATTATACTCTGTTTTATAAAGTAAACTAACAAAATTTTCATTTTCCATAAATTTCAACATCTCACATCCCATCTTCTTTCCTGCAAAAGTTTTGTGTGTTTCAATATTTTAAAACCTAAGAATAGAAATAAATTGGGGTTCTTTAAAAATGACAACAAATTTCTTGACGTAGATATTTCTCAAAAATTTAAAGTTGATGTTTCTTAAAGTTAATCTAACATTTGCAGCTCTAAACAACCTTATTTAGCTGGACTAACGGTAAATGTTGCTCTTAGGATTACAAAGCTCTGGTTTTGGTGTTTATGGTGGTTCTAGTTCTAGTATTTTTGATCTGAATTGCATTTGATTTCTTGCAGTTTGGCTCAAATATTGACTTCTGCTTAGCAAGTTTTCCTTCGGGAAACCCTGCTTTATTGATCCCAAAGGGAAATTAAATTAAATTGGGATCTTGTTTCTAGGTGCATCAGCTCTAGGCTTGCTAAAGAATTATTTTATTTATGTTCTTGTTTTGTTTTTGCTGTTATAAAGTCAACAAGCTGAACATTCCCTCCAGGAAGTTATTGCATACTTTTGTAAAAGGAAAAACAAAATGAGCAATCAAAGGTGTCGTACTCCAAGCACCAGTCTGTAGGCATGGGTGGCGGCTCAGTACGCTTGGCAGGCTCCATGGCCTCTTTCTGCATGGCCTTATTGTAAGCACACTGTAAAGATAAACAAAAAAAATCCCCATTGTATAAGTGCAAATAAAACTCCCAGATGAATCACAAAGGAAAACAAACTAAGATTTGTTCACCTCTGCCTGAACTTTCCAGAACTCTGCCTCTTTAGCGCTGTTTACTTCACAGTTTATGACCAGGACATCCGGCAGACACCTTATGTTGCGTGTTTGAACCTGCAATGAAGAACAAAAACATCGTCATGCCACAGCGTCGACTATAGATGTAAGTTCATTTAACGTACTGAGATTTAACTCACTGTGGGCTGGTACTTCTCACAGTTTTCACACCATGCTTGAGTGTTTTGCTCCAAACAGATGCTTCTCTTCAGAATTTCAGCAAAGTCATACTCCTTTATTGTTTTATCTACAAAATCACAGTGAAATTAATACTCCTTGCCCGCACTCGGTACATAAGAAAAACATTTGACACTAGGGATGCAAAAAATTAAACAACTTAAGTTTAATTGTCGATTAATAGTTTATTACATTGGAATTAGTTCCAATCTATTAACCAATAACGACCGCTTAGACCTTCGTTACGTGTTGTAGTTCCGCCGCCATCCAGCACACGGCGCTGCTGGTCATTTTACTCGGAGGCAGGAACAAAGATGGCGCTGACAGCAGGAAAACAAAACAGTCCAAACGGAGTTCGATGCTCAAAATGCACTTTATGTCATTCTGTTTTGAAGTGTAAACACACAAGCTCCTTAAATCATCAACTTAACAGCGCTCATTCAGCCGAACTGCATGACGGAGTCAGCTCAAACAAAAATTATTGATATGCTAGTGCTACGAAGGCGAGATAAAATATAAGAGGACGATGCAACGCAGAAAAATTACTAGTTTTATAATTTGCTTATTGCTGATTTCGAGGGCTTCTGCAAGCAGAGGTGGGTAGAGTAGCACTACTTCAACAAAGTAAAAAGTAGCCGTCCAAGAAATCAATCAAGAACGATTAAAAAAGTATTTAGTAAAAAGGCCATTCAAGTGCTAAGTGATTAAAACAATCATTTAATAATTAAAAATGACATCAGCAGACGGACTAAAATCTAAATTTCTTTGAGAATTTTGGTATTTAAAAAATTTAAAATTAAAATAATTTATATAACAATTGCAAAATAACACAATCAGGTAAAAAAAAAAATCCAAATTAATTTCTTTCAATATAATAAAGCTTCAACAAAAACTGCAGGTGTGTCTCGTAAATTATTGGTTAGAACAAAGTAAAATTACTCAGTGGGTAGAGAATCCAGAAATTGTACTCGCGTATTAGTAGCGATGCTTCATAATGAAAGTAAAAAGTACAACGTTGTAAAAGTGATCCTAAACATTAATCAATGTAAATTTATTTTTCTATCCAGCAACTTAAGAAGTTGCTGTTTTGTTATGTTTTATAAAAATGTCTAAATTTAATAATGTGAGAAAAACTGAATTTTCTGTTTATTCAGCCGGTATTTAATAGAGCTGACACAAAATAATGTTAAAATTTAATTGTATTTTTGTCTAATTCAGTGTATTATGAGAAATTTAGCCCTGTAGGTTATGGAAAGACGGTCAGCCATCTTTATACAAGAGGCAATGGCTGCTCATCAATTAATCTTTAGATGACCGATGAGGTCAATCAACCCGTTAATCAATAACTTGCATCCCTAGCTGATACTGATGGATGTGGGAAACTCACCCTGGGAGTTCTGCTCTGGGTAATGCATGGTGAAGAGCAAGGTGAGCGAGGATCGCACCGTTTCCTTCCCACAGCGGCACAGGCTGCTGTTCTCCACCTCACAGCCAAACAGCTTCCCGATGGCCGACTCAGCAGAGGAGCCCAGAGAGCTGACACCAGTTCAAAAAAAAAACAAACCATTTACTCTTTCCTGTTTGGACCAGAGCAGAACCACCGTTGAGGTAGAAGTTGACCTCTGACCTGCTGCTGGCCCCCCTGTAGGCCTGCGGGCCTTCCTGCTCCTGAGTCTCCTGGTGAAGCTGGGTGAGGATGAAGCGATTCCAGCTCTGGATCAGGCGTCCCAGTTTGGCTTTCCCAGTTTGCTCATCGGAGTCGGCGAGGATGAGACCGAGAGCCGAGGCTTCGGGGATGGTACGAAACGCTCGGAGGAAGTTACTGGCCTAAAAACGAGGAGCTGGAGGGTTAGGAAACCTACGGCTGCAGGGTGAGATTATTTACTAAATGTCACTGTTGGAAAGATCGACGAGTTTAAACACATTTTACAAGTTTTCCAGACTGAAGTTAAACTTTTTAGTCCATTTAATATAAACTAGAACAATGAATTTAGAGCAGATACTCCTACAGTGGTCAGAGATTAAATACTGAACCTTCAGCAAAAACTAGAGGAAAGATCATAAGGAAACAAAAAAGGAATGCAACAAAGGAAGGATGGATGGAAGGGTAAAGGAAGTGAGGAAGGAAGTATAATAAGAAAACAAAAAAGGAAGAAGGATGATAAAGAAACAAGGAAAGATAAATAAATGGATGATAAGAAAAAAGAAAAGGCAAGATGATGAGGAAACAAAAAAGGTGGAAAACAAAGGAGGGTTGGATGGATGGAAGTGGAAAGAAAGTGAAGAAGGAAGCATGATAAGGAAACAAAAAAGGAATGAAGGATGGATAGAAGGGGAAAGGAAGTGAGGAAGGATGGATGGAAAGGAAACAAAAAAGGAAGAAAACAAAAAAGGATGAAAAACACCAGAGAAGGATAGATGCATGGGAGGGGAAAGAAAATGAAGAAGGACAATAAGGAAACAAAAATAAAAGGAAGGAAGGATGAATCAGTGTATGGAAGAGGAAATAAGTAGGGAAGGGTGATAAGGTAGAAAAAGGAAATCGAAGGAAGAAAAGATGGATGGACTGGCAATAAGGAAACAAAAAGGAAGAAAGGGTAGATGGATAGAATGAAAGAAGGATGAGAAGGAAACAAAAAGGAAGGGAAGAAGGAAAGATGATAAGGGAGGAATGAAGAAAAGTTGGATACAAAACAAGATAAAGAAAAAGACAGAAGTGAGAGAAGAAGACAAGGAAGAAAAAGAAAGGAAACGTGATGGAAGGAGGAACAAACTGAAGTTTTCACATCTGGAAACAAAAACATTTTTTTTTTTCTTACTCATTCAGCACTATAAATACTTTTCCTGCCTGACATTTCCTAAATTTTGGTCTTGAATAAAAACGAACCTGACACGGATCTCCTCGTGACAAATCCAGCATGTGGAAGAGGAAACCCAGCTCACAGGCCAAACAGAACTCCTTCTGACACAAATGGTTCTGCACCAGGCACCTGATCGGCTCCAGGAAATACAACACCTAGAACACCAAAACGAGCAGCGGCGCTGAAAACACGACTCTACACAAAACCAGGACCGGAACGCTGGCGTCTTTTACCTGGATCATACAGTTACAGTAGGCGTTGGGGATGTGAGGCTCGAGACCCGCAAACAAAGTCCTGTTGTAATGTTTGAAGTCAAAGTCCTCCAGTCCAAGTTTGGAGTATTTAATGGTGACCTGAAGCAGAACAAACACATTTAGGAGAAGTTTTCTCCAAACGACCAGAGTGTCGTTTAGCTTCTCCCACCTTCCTGTACTTCTTGGGCACCATGCAGAGGTGCGGCTCTTCGTCACGTCCGATGGGCGACTCTGGAACCTGGTTGTAGTTATCGTAATCGAGCTCCACGTCTTTAATCTTATAAGGAACCTGAAATCAACATGTTACATTACCAAAAAATTAAAACAACAGCCAATTATAACCTTCAATTATTGAAGTAACTGTCAACTAATTTAGAAATCAATTGTTAACTGGAGCATACAGACAAAAAACAAAAAAGGCAATTTAATAAAACAACAACAGCCAGAGTGGTAATTAAATCAAAGCTGTTGCCTTTAAGATAAAAAACTTTCTTTTCTATAAATTTGTTTGACTCAAAACTCCTCTAGTTGCTATTTAAAAGAGAAATCTCCTTTCAGACCGTTTTGCATCCAATTATTAAATGGTTAATCCAAAAATAATCAACAGATAAACCCTACACTGTATCGATTTCAAGTCAAGCAGGAAGAACTGAGCTTTTCACATGTTGTTGTTGTTAAATGTATTTTTTAGCTGCGGATTCATCTTTTTCTACAAATTATCAAGAGTTCACTAGAGGAATTATATTTTACTGCTTTTTAGGCAATAAAATGTTTATTTTGTCTTCTAAAAGGAAATTAATTTTGTTCATTTGTATCTTTTGATGTATTTCTAATATGGTACTAAGCAGGATTTAAGTGGCTGAATGTAAAATCTGCAAAATGTGCCAATTTTTTGTCCAATTAGTCCAGTCAAAGTTTATTTATGTAGCACATTAATTTTTAAAAGTGCTATGTAAAAAATACCATATAAATATTGATGACTGTTACATAAATACAACAACCTCAGCTGACCAAAGTGCTTCACAATAAATGCAACATTATAGATAGTTAAATGATAAGATAAGAAATAAAGTTAATTTTTATTTAAAAAAAAAACAATACGATAGTAAAATTGGCAGTAAAATGACTATAAATACAGAAACTAATAATACAAACAAAAACCAAAACATACTTAATTTCAGTTGCAGCAATTTCCACAAAATTAAAATCAATTAAGTACTTTTTTTTCTCTATTTTAAATGGTGGTGAAGGCCAGGGAAAATAAATATGTTTTCAGTCTCGACTTATCAACTAATTAATTAATTGATTACTAAATTAATTGTTACCTGCAGTCCTAATTTAATTGTTAACACTTGTTGGCACGCCTAATAATCTTTAATCCTGGTAAACAAATTAAAATTTCTTTAAATAAATTATATTGTTTTATGCACAAGCATAGAAAGCCTTGATAAACACTGATGTGTCTCCTACTACTTTTATGCTTTGATTTAATCAATATCTTCAGGTGGAAAAGATTAAATATAGATTACAGTGCCAAAAAATAGACTGTGCTTTTAAAAAGCATAAATATTTTCAGATTTGTTTTTATACTAAATCCAAGTCGTGGATTACTAATTAGAAGTTTCTAAATGCGCCGATTAGTTTTAAAAAGTACAGTATACATTTTATTTCTTTACTTATTTAATAAGGATTTCTTAGAGTTGTTAGTATTTGCGGCGCTGCTGATTCCATCAAATAAAAACCTAATAAAACAGGGATTATTCTGAACTCAAGAGGAGAATTTAAAGCAGTTTTTTTCCTGCCTGGTTTCGAGGGCGTGTACGAGGATTTGGAGCATAACCGATGAAACCGACGGTTTTCATGGTGCGCAGGATTTCTGGGTCGACCGGAGGAGCTCGCCTGTGGAGAGAAACATGTTTTCAGACGTTTTATCACGCAACACCATGACTAAAACCACCTCTCTGACGTCTGATTTATGCACAACGTTGCTAAATCTCAGCCATTTTTTCCCCAAATCTGTGTTGTTCCTCCTTTTTGTTGAGTATGTAAACTAGAAAGGCAACCTGTAAACAATGTCACTTGCAACATAACAGTAAAACTCAAGCATTAGTCCCACATTTACATAATATTATGAAGCCAGGATCCAGTTATAGTTTTCGTTTTGGTTCCTTTGTATGATTTCACAAACATGTAAAACTGAGACTGATAATGCTGATTATGGTCAGCTGAATATTTTCCTCAATATTCAGCTGACCAATAAACAATAAAAAACCACAATCTGCTTGTGATTTCTGCTAGTTCTTTCCTGCTTCCCTTTGGTTTCTGTGGCACAATGTCCCAGGTTCACTGGTTCCTGTTGCACATCTTGAGAAAGAAGTCATGAATGTCGACTTTTATTCACACCAAAGTCTGAACTCCTTCCTAAAACATGATGGGGAAACGTCACATTTTAGTCACACCATATTTATCAGGAAGCATCTTCTGCCTTTGATCAGCATTTTTAACCTTTTAACTGTGTTTTTTCAGGAACCAGGGTCTTTTTTAGGTGCCTTTCTCTATGCCCTTGTTTCCCCAATAAAAGGAATCAGGGACAGTTATTCTGACATGAATATCTACCTGAGAAAACATGTTTTGCAAAGAATGGGTAAAAATGTCAGTCTCCAGCTGTTAAGACACGTACTGTAAAAAATCTGCAGCTGAAAAATGACTCACAGGAGATGAATGGAGTGATTTTATGATTTGTAAAAAAAAATGTTGAAAACTGTGTATCATTTTCCACAGTCAGATATTATTTTGTGTTTGTTTATCACATAAAACCCAAAGTACATTGAATTTTGTGGGTGTATTGTGACAAAATGTGAAAAAGGTCAAAAGGAGGCAAAATTTTTACAGTAAATTATAAACAAAAATCACTCAGAAATCTCTTGTGCTTTGTAATTGTAAGATATTCTTAATATAAATAATAAAAACTTCACAGCTTTAGAATAACAATGACTCAGAATATTTGCAACACTATTATGAACTATTTGATCAACAGCTGAGAAATTATGCCACAAAATTTATTGGACAATTTAAAAAAAGTATGTTGCGTCAGCTGTTACAGGCCATATATGCTGTACATCTGCAGCCATAAATGCTATTCATTAACAGCAGCAATGACACCAATGCGACATTATGCAAACCCTCTGAAGATCCACTCACATCGGGATGATAAATGCTTGAAACTGAAACTAAAACTGGAAGCTCGAAGTAATTTGGTTATTGCTAATCAATTTAATATTTCATTCCAGTATGGTGAGTTGAATCTTAAATAAATATAAACGAAATGGTCATATCTCAGTCTGATGCAGCAGAATATTGTGATCCCAGTACACATGTACTATTCATACTCGTAAAGACAACATGACATTTTTCCCGTCTCACAGGCGAAATAATCTGCCCCTGGAATTAGTACTTTTTATCAATATGGCTGAAAAGTTACTTTTAAGTTAGTTTTTGTCTTATTTCAAGCAAACTAAGATATTTGCACTAGAAACTAGAACAAACATAATTGGTAAGATTTTATATTTTTGCAGTGAGACACACACTTCAGTGGATTTCATCTGCAAATTTTAAATCTCAGATCTTAGTGGAAATGCGACAGCAGCTGTTGCCTGTGATCAGATCTTACCTGGGACTTGGCGTAGAAAGAGGTGTGGGCCAGTCTGACAGCATCGGTTCGGTGCTGGTTAGCGGCATAGGGATGAGAGAAAGGGGCAGGAGGTCGTGATTCCAGTCCAGCTGAGGCAACGTGTCCACCAGACAGGGCAGAGGAAAGTCTGTTTCCCGGGAGTAGTCATTGAAGGAGACCTCTGGGACGTCAGACCACAGGTGCACACACCCACCCGAGTCCCCAAAGGCCAAGGCTTGTTTGCTCGATGAAACGTCGAAGCTCATGAGCAGCTGACCGACGGTGTTGACGTGGAAAATGTCCGCCACGTTGGCAAGACCAGTGGGCTCACAGAACTGGCACTGACCTGGAGAAAGAAACAGGAAGTGGACAGTTTGAGCACTCAAAAAGATGACTGAATGTCTAAAAGGAAACTCGGCATTTGTACACTTTTGCCCCCCAAAAAGTTCAAGAACTTCTCAAGAATTTTTAAGGTGAGTTTCAAACTTTTCCAGCACCAGACTTTGGAGTTTAAAGCAATGCAAATGAATTAAAAATAACAGTTTAATTCAATATTATATAACATTTAAATTCTGTTTTTTGGGAGTATTTTAAATTCTGCAGGAAGTGCAAGGTAAACTAAAAAAATAACAAAATGTTATATTTTGAAATGTCTCTCACACACATCCTACACACCTGACTGGTCCTAGAAAAAAGTACTAATTTTACAAAAAAAAAAAAAAAAAAAAAAAAAGAAATCAAGCCATTTCAATAATGTATAAGATAAGCCAACCTTTATTTCAATTACACATATCATTAAGTCATTAAGAAATCAGGAATATTGGTTACATTGAAACAATCCAAAAAAATTAAACACTTAAATACAATAAAAAAGAAAGTCACAAAAAATGTTCTAAAAATTTTCTTAATTGTTATAATTTCTAAATAATAAATACATTCTAAATAATTTCTATTTAATTATTATTGTTACTACTATTACTACCAATACTGCTAATAGTAATAATGATAATGATTAATTAATTATAATTAATAACCCTATGTATTAATTATAATTAATCAAAATTAATAATTATTATGACTAAGTGTAATAATAGTAAGATTAAGAATAATAATAAGTATTATTATTATACTTATAATAATAATAATCATTTAATGGAAATAATTTTGGTCTTTCTAACTGACCTAAAACAAGAAAAATTTACTCTAACTTAACTTCAAATATGAGGATAAAAATTTGTCTTTTTATTCCATGTATGAAAATAAATGACTTTTTCTAATTTTATTCTTTTAATCAAGCCTAAAATTATAAAACTGTGTAGTTTGAATATCAAGCCCTTTTAAGGACTTTCTGCAGAAATCAAGCACATTCCAAACATTGAAAACACCTCACTGGAATTCAACCATTTTCAAGGATTTCAAGGACCTGTACAAACCCTGGAAAACGGACGAAGGAGTTCAACAACAGCTTCAGTCTGTGGGTGAAATACCTGTCTGTGAGATGATGACCAGGCGGGATGTGTAGGTGGGAATGAAGCGCAGGAAGAGGGGATCCACGTGGACCTGAAGCGGAGTAACAGCTCGCATCATGCGGAGGTCGTAGACCATCAAGAAACGGTCGCACGCCAACCCGTTCAGGCCTCGACTGGAGAAGCCGCACGCAGCCAGGAGGTTTCCGTGAACGTCAAAGTCCGACAGGCTGCCGGAAAACGCGTCAAACTCATTCTCCGTCTTAAAGGTGCGAAGATCGCGAAGGGTGACCTGTTGCAAGAGGTTTGCAAATGTGAGAAACAAAAATGGACCAAAGCATCTTTTTTAGGGCTGAAACGATTAATCAAATTATTTAAGTAATAGTCAACTAATTCAGTAATCAATTAATCATTATCTGGCATGTACAGAACAACACATTTAGAACAGCAATATATGTGTACATACATATATATATATA
>CAEGAE010083688.1:0-48927 GCA_903067095.1 Girardinus metallicus | reverse complement strand
TTCAGCGCATGCGCATTGGAGCTAATGACGTGGTTTCCGGCTTCCGGACACGTGGCACGCTGGAAGAACGCCGGTAGAATCTTGCGTCAGCAACGGACGCTGATTAATGTTTTCAGGAAAAGAGACACGGCTAAAACATTAAGCACACGTTAAAGAAGAATGGGAAGAGAACGAGCCATCCATCTGAGGTCTAAGTCCGAGAGACGTAGCTTCACCGAGCTTGACCGAACGCCGTGGATGCTGATTGAACTAAGCTAGTCATGCTAAGGTAACTAGCTGCCATTTGTTTATAGCAACAGCGAGGAGGAGGGGATTTTGGATCTTGCTCGACTAACGAAGGGGTAAACAAGCCCCTGATCCAATTCTCCAGCCATCCCACGATGCGACCGTCATGCGATTTATGACGACTAATCATTCCAGGCGAGCTGATCACGATCAAGCTACTAGCTTCGCTGCTGCTAGCAATTGCCAACAGCAGTTGTTAGCGGTTAAGCAAGTGTTTGCTAACTGTTCCGGACAACCGTGAGCTCACCTCGTTGTCCGCTGGAAGGCTGTTAATAATAGATGTGGTAGCTGAGCAGTTATAATAGTATAGGATGAACATTTTATATATTTTGTGTAATTTTAAGGTGTTTGGGACTTCATCCTATCGCAGCAGACCGCACATGCTACAGCCAGTCGAACCACGGCTTTAATGATATGACTCCGGATGACATTAAGGCCCGATTGATGCACGCGCACATCCGCTGACCTGAAAACAGGTTTTGTTGTTTGGTTTCAATGTAGAGTATTTAATTATGTTGTTTAATAATTGTAAAAAATAAAGGTAACTACTTCATGGATTTCGTCTATCACGGGTTCCTTTCGGAACGCAACCCCCGCGACAAACGAGGGTTCACTGTAAACAGATCCAATTCATGTCCAACTTTTGACAGACTGGGTCAGTCAACCACACAGTAACTAACACTAGTTAGTTTTTTAACTAACTGCTGAACAGCATTGTTCAGCAGGAACAATGCTGAAACAAATTGACAATCATGTTGTATTAATATATTTGTATTGCGATAAAAGATATTTGAAGGTGTTCAGTTCATCCAATCTGTCAGCATTCTTGGGCAAAAGCGGCATAATCTCATTTCATCCAATCATAACTTTATGCTTTCTTATGAAGTACTGTTTCAAACTAAGCCTTTGTAGTAGACCGCGGGGCTACATGATATCAGGAAAATGTTATGATTAAACCACAATTTCCAATTATTTACTCAATGTAATCATTTGCAATTTCAACATTACAGAGATTAATATTGAGATGAAGATTTTGACTTAAGCTTTTGCAAAGTTCAAGTGGACACATTGTCTCCCTAATTAAAACTGGAACCAGAATCACAGGAAAGGAGACTAAAAATGGTTCAATATGCCTCCCATTCTACTTTCAATCTCAGAAGTAAACCTGCAGTCTGAAAGGGAAATATGAAGCTCTGAGATTCTTTAACTAGATTAGTTGAGGGTGTTACAGTTTAGGAGAGGAGTTTAACATAAAAGGAAACTTTTACTCTTGGTTCTGATTGAACTCTTGCTGCAGAATCACAAAACGGCTGGGTGTGCTTTCAGTTCAAACTGTGAGTAAATTTGTGGAGATTTTTGTAACATTACTTTTTCACATTGTTTGTAAACCAGAAAGTAATGTTAGAATAACCTTATTGATTCAAGTTTAATGTCCACTTAACTTGATTTACTTAAAATTAAATGTTTTATAAACATTAGCCAAAATTTATTTATTTAAATAAGGTTTTTGATGAATCAGATTTCAAATAAAATTTTTCTACATTAATTTTGTTGTCAAAAAAGTGAAAAATTGTAATCTGTTGCTACAAAGAAATCCCCAAGGCAAATTCAGTTTATATTGATGTTGAGATCAGGTGTTTAGAAGAGTTTTAGTTCCAGTCTTTCAGAAATTAGTTTAAAAAATTACAAGAATAAATTCATAATAATACCAAAATAAAGTTAGAATATTACCAGAATAAAATAGTAATATTATAAGAACAAACTAGTAATTTTATGAGAAATCCTATCGGAACAAGCAGTTGTACCACAGCGTTAAACTGAGGAATGTTGAGCGTCTTGTGAAGTTATTCTTTAGCATGTGTTTTGCAAATAATGGAATACAAAATCTTTTAACAGATCAGCATGAAATTATTGTCAGTAGTAGAAAGACAAACAACTGTGTTCATTTAGAAGAAAAAACCACAGACTAGCCAGTCTGGTCACGTTAGATCTTGACAACTCTGCTGAAGCTTTTTTCTCATTAGAACGAGAAAAATTCAGTTTTTCTTGTAATTTTTTCCTTTCCTCTGGTGAAATCGCATCTTTGTTCTGCTTATATTATGACTATTTTGTCATATTATTATGACATTTTTCTCATAATTAAAAAAATTCTCTTAGCCCTAAAACTCACCCGTAAGCTTTAAAATAATAACCTTTTGTTCTTACAGCAAATCACAAGAGTTACAGTGTTCATTAAAAATGAGTTAGAGTTAGCTTTTTAAAGAATGTTTTCAAAAGAAAAATTTTATTTATATATTGTATTAGTGTTTCATTTTTCACAATATTGCTCAAAAAGTGAATACAGAAAACATCTGTCAATTTCTTATTTGCTTGTTGGAGCACATGCATTTGAGCATGTGCTGTGTGCTGAAGCATCCACATGTCTGTGTAGCAGATGATGATCAGAGCAAATAGGCCTCAAGCTGCAGGAAATGCTATGGTCTGAAGCAGCAGCCGTCACTCGAGCGTTCACAGAATGCAGCCCTTCAGAGGCGGCCATCGGAGCTCCTGGAAAGTCTCACGTTCCCGTGTTGAGCAGCACTTTTCCAAACCCCCATCTCCCTTCGCCCTCTTTAACAGACAAGAAGAATAACAGCATTAATTCATTTTTATTTTTCCCGTCATGGCATTACTGAGGTATACTGAGAGCTCATGCAAGAGGCATCTGGATACACCATCTCAGAAGTCACACACTGGGCCCGCAGGAGTCACGGCGAATCCGTAAATCACTTCGCTAACTACTGTTCATAAATTCCAGGACAGCATGCTGCTCATTCTGAATATTTCTGAGCGTTGTCTCGGTGTGAAGTATTGGGGCCGAGATGGTGTGAGTTATTGGAGACCACCTGCGTGCCAAGCCGTAGCAGCAGGGCCGTGCAGGGGGTTCTGGATGATACTTCAGGGTTACAGAAAGGACAGCTTCAAGCTCTCTGTGCGACAATAAAACTTTACTCTGCCTTTGAGCTGTTAAACATCTCTTTTCCACTCTGTCTGAGAAAACATCAATATGTTGAGTTTTGACCCCTCAAACTGTTTGATGTTACTCCTGTTCACCCTTCCGTCTTTGTTCCGATTTAATCCGCTCATTCCCTCCTCGCCTTCTTCCATTCGCTCCACCGTTAGCAACACAGGATAAATTCTGAGCAAGTGCCAGCAATAATAATCATAAAGCTAAGAATCCATGCACACATCTCCTCTGTTGCTCATAATGGCTGCTGAAGGCTCCTTAAACACTGATTCTTCCTCTGACAGAAGTCTGGCAGCCTCTGTTGATGCAGGAGTAGATATGAGTTCAGCTGCAGTTGTAAAAATCTGAATTAGCTGCACGCTTGCCTTAGCTGCCTTAAGAGTGGAGTTTATCAACCAGCTTCTACGACAATTGGCACAACTACCTTTAAAATTACTTTATTTTACCACCATCATAGAAAAACAATTCCTCTTTGAAATATTCAGTTGTTTTGTAAGCAGGAACATTTTAATGGGAATTACATTTCAGATAAGGAAGAAGTGATTGGGTTTTATATAAAAACGTTACATTCATTTTGCTACCAGATTAGCTGTCTTGTACATCTAGATTTATTGATTCATCGACAATATAAATGTAACCTAACAAAATGCTCTCTTCAGGGGGTTTTCCACCACAGGAAATTGCAGGCAGTTTTAAAGTTCCAAAGCATAATATTCTTGGCTGATCTCATGGTAGAAAGGCAACATGATATTCATAAGTATGTTTTCATAAGTCTAGAATTGTGTGAAAGTGAGAATGGCTGACTTTATTACATTGGAAGGAGCAATATGCTCTGGGGGAGCTCTCCATGCTGCCATCGCACCACATTACTCCAAAAGGGAGAATTGCTTTAGATCCAGCTTTAGCTTATTTTTAGGACAGACTTCTTTTTGACTTAGTTTTCATTAGTTTACAGTTTGAAAAACATGTGACAAAGACCGTATAGCTGAACCTCCAGAAACTAGAACCCAGATTTGACATTGAAGATATGCTAAATACTTGAATGCCTTCATTATGCATTTAAAATAAATTTTCCTAAGTGGCTGTTAGAGACTTAGTAGTAGCATCCTGACTGATTCTTCATGAGTGGATATTTACTACTATTGTAGAAATGTGGTGACTAAATACTATGCCTCTAAAAAGTATTCATTCCCTTGAATGTTTTACCTTTTTTATTGCTTTAACAAATCAATCCTGATCAATAAATTTATTCTTATTTGACAAAGAAAAATAAGAAAACCCCTTTTAATGCCAAAGTGAAAACTGATTTCTACAAAATAATGCATATTTACAGACACAAATAAGTGATTTCATAAATATTCAGAATTTAGTAGATGCACCTTTGGCTGCAATCAGCACAAAGTCTGTGGACTGATGTCAGGCTGCACATCTGGACGCTGTAATTTTCCTCCATTCTTCCCTTTGTAGCTGATCAAGCTCTGTCGTGTTGCATGATGGTCCGACGTGAAGAGCCCCCTTCAAGTCCTGACAAAATTTCTCTATCACGTTGAGATCTGGGCTTTGGGCAACTCCAGAACATCCAACCGTCATCTTCAAACCATGACTGTGTAGCTTTAGCTTGTTGCTTAGGGTCGTTGTCTTGATGAAAAATAAGTGTTTTCCAAAGCTGCTGTTCTCTGGAAAAGAAAAAGTCCTCCAGGATTTTTCATATTTGGCATTCATTTTATCTTCAGCCTTGAGTTCAGTCCATTTGTGCTGTTTGTTTAGGTTTTTTTGCCCGTAAAATTTTAAATGTGTTATGACCACATCTTATCTGTCCAAAGAACATTCTTTGAAGTTTTAAAGTTAATTTAGAAGAAATGTTAGCCCCTTCTCTTGGCGTGACTTTAACCAGTACTACCCAGTCCACTCAGCCAGATTTGTGTCCATTAGCACCTCCTGCACCATTCTTAACTGGCAATTGTCATAATTTTTTAAATGAATATCTCTTCCTTCAGTCATTTTGATTCTTGATTTGCAATGACCTATGCTGTCAACCTTCCTTTTTCAGACCAATGGACATTATGGGGACCAAAGCCTGGCGATGATGGAACTGTGTTTTAGGATGTAGGGCTAGGGAACAGATTAAGCTTAGGTTAATTATTAGGGCAAGTTTTGGTGTGGTCACAGAAGGAATTTCTAACATCAGTGGAAGTCGGTATAATGTCCTAGTAAGGTTAGAAATCCAAACCGGTGTGTGTTAAGGTCTGTGCAGCGTCATTACGCCGTATCAGACGTAATTACAGACTACTGCCGTGTGTGCCAGTTTCTGCCTGCGGTCTAAAGAAAACACATTAAAGTGATTCATTTGCAGTCTGCACACAATGATGGATTAAAGCACGCCTGGCTCCTGTGTTTACATAGATGTATGCCTCATGGCTGCAGACACTTTCAGAGTTCCTTGCATATTGGACATAGTTTGGAGTGTTTTATGCTGGCTCCTTTGCTCCTAAGTGATGGACAGGTGGCCTGATTGTGAATCAGAAGCCTCATAGAGGGGAGTGTATTAAAAATTATATTTTCCCAATTTTGCTTTTATACCAGGAGAGGGCAGCCAACTCTCACATTATTTCTTTAATCATCTCTGCTTTATTCACAAATATACATCTCTCATGTCTAAATCAGCCTGGTTTTTGTTCCTTCATAAAATTAAAATGTAATTTATATTTTTGGTATTGAAGTTTTATCCAGACTTGTGGAAATTTGAATGACTGTTTTACATATTTTACCAAATGGCTGACCTATTAAAACATTAATAAAAATAATCATAGAGGACATTTTTTTTTTCAGCTACGGTTTGTAAAATACAAATATATGCTCACAATGCTCACTTGCCTAATTATTTTGCACACTTTATTTATGCTTATCTTTGCTAGTCTAGATTTCATGATTTAGTTTTAAAAAATTAATCTGCATTTCCTGCAGGCAATATCTTTTTAATGCCTTAATGAGTTTTATATTTAGTTTCTGATAAGACTATGAATCATTTGAACCACTGAAGTTCTTCTTCAATCACTTGACCAGACTTTTATTTGGTTATCATTTTGTCACGTTCCTAAATGAACTTTTGGTGAGTTTGTGGTGTGGCCGCTGGTCTGACAGGTGACAGCATTACATATTTGTGTGTATGTCTGCCTCTGTGGCTTCCAGCACACAGCTCCCCAAAACAGGAAACAAGGAGGTGAAGCCAGGGTTTATGGGATAATATGGCCTCAAAGGAGCTTCTTGTTTAGAGGCAGAGCTGCAGCACTTTAAGCTTGTTTTTTTTCCGTTTTGTACTTGCATGGAACGTTTTGACCCTGGCACAAGGACAGGAAAACATGACACCAGCTGGAGCTTTGAACGCTGCTTAGATGGATGAGAGGGTGCCAGTGCTCAGAGTATCACCCTTGCTCTAGGCAGAAACGGCTTGGCATCCGTGCCAACCAACTTTCATGCTGCTCAACCTGCAGATCTCAGGAATGATCCTGAAAAGACAACATAAGAATGTAAAACTGAAGGCAGGTACTAAAATCTATTTTAATTATGCTCTAATCCTCACGTTATTTGTTCTTTTAAAGCGATCCGTTTCTCTCACACCATAAAGGATTGGGCCTTGGGGAAATGAGAGATATCTTGCTCTTTTTTGTTTTATTTTTCTTCAGTTGCTGAAGAAAATGATCATTAAAAGTATTTGCATAAGATTTGCAAAACGTTTTTTGGCACACAGCAAGTACACGAAGAGTTCTCTGTCCTTTTAGACAAATTTAGTGTGGACTCTGCGGTTTGCATCTGGAATGACAAGATCTACAACAAAGTTTCCTTTAGGTATAAATGCCTGAGAAGTTTTACAACCACAAGCCACATTAAGTTTTTTAGAATATTTTGTATAAACATTAGAAATCCACAAAAAGGTAAAGCAGAATTGTTATATGAAGAACTGATCATTTCAAAAATATAAATCTCATACTTTTAATTTATTTTTGATGTTTTGTTTCATTTAGGATGGATGTGTTTGAACCACAGAGAGCATTCATTATGACTCAGAATTTTGGTCTCTTTTTATACTTTTAGAAAAGCAGAAAAAACAAGAAACCAGCAAAGATTGAATTAGGAAAGGTTTAGAAAATAAAGTCACTGCAGGGAAAATCTTATAGTGCGTCAAACACCAGATGGACAAGTTATATTGTCATTTTTATATAAAGATAGACTGGATGGTAGCTGTTTGGTAAGTGCTCTTTGTCGCCTTCATGTCTTTCCTGTTTATTGTTACTGGCCCAGTTGGAATGGTGCATATTAATGTAAGCATATGTAATGTCATATGATATTTCTATGGTAAGTGATGTGTGTAAGACTGAAAGCGATCATTAAAAGTATTTGCATACGATTTGAAAGACATTTTTTGGCACACACCAAGTACATGAAGAATTCTCTGCCTTTTTAGACAAATTTAGTGTGGACTCTGCGGTTTGCATCTGGAATGATAAGAAGTACAACAATGTTTCTTTTAGATATCATTGCCTGAGAAATTTTACAGATACAAGCCACATGAAGTGTTTTAGAATATTTTGTGCATTTTGATCAAGCTTTGGGCCTTAGCATCTACTGAATCTAGTCAAATTCAGACTAGAAATATTGCTCTTCATGACAACGAGGTCAGTTTCTTTAATTTGTTTGACAACAATAGCACATTGTATTATTTGGACATCCAAAATAAATAAGTTTGTGAGTTAATGTCTACAATTTTTTTTATTTTGTTGTCCAGATTGTATCACCCACAATCTGGATTTATTTATTTTTGTCATACCCGCTTCTACTTCATGTGTTCCAGAGTTCAAATCACCTTGTCATCTGAAAACTCGATCGCTTGGTAGATCTCAGGGAAACTTAATTTTAGTCATTTCAAAACAGGACCTCGTATAACCCAAAATATGTTTATGCTTGTCAGAGCTCAGAGCAGATTGTTTTGATCTCTCACTTCAGGCTTGGACAAGGAGAAGCACAAAACTGTTTTGTGAACCACTGTATGTATGTGTGTTTGTCTATGTAGTTTATGAAAACTACCAATAGATGAAGGCTATGACTTCTGAGAGTCCTTCAGAGAGTGCAACTGGAAAGTTTGAGCAGGAAAAAAGATGTGGTAAGGAAATTAGACCTCGTTGACAGTGCTTGCTCACACACAGGTTAGCCAAGAGTTCCACATTCATGCGGATGTTGCATCTGATCCCATGACTCTCATGATACTGCTAGGCTGTGTCATACAGCTTTCCTAAGGGTCGTTTCCAACACCACTAAAGATGTCATTGTATTTTATTGACCTTTAAATTATTTGATTTCTAAGTATGTGGAAAAAACAACTGAGTTATGAATTAATTTATGGTCATTTTTTTCCCCAAGTACTACGATCCTTTCTGGGCAACATTATGCCACTAAATCTGGCTATCGTGTTTCATAATCATCAATAATTTCATGCACCAACCTAAAATTAAAAAAATATGTTTTTCATTTCCAACTACTCTAGAAAACTGTACTGTGATCATTTTCTTTTTCATTTTTGTTTATAGTTTAAGGGTTTTTATTAATTTTCATCAAATGAGACAATCATTCAGTAAATAATCTTAGCAAATAGTACATTAAGTATTAAAGTACCTTAATCGTATTGAAAACTTGTTTCACACAAAGAAATTATTTTGGGTATTCATTTGTCTTTATCTTTTATCTTTCTATTGTGGTTCATGTTTCTGTGAGTTATTAGTTTCATTCATGTAGTTACATGGTTAACATGAGGACATGATTGCCCATTGGTCATTCAAGGGTCAATTGTTGTGATGTGATATGCTTGTAAACAGGTAACTTACTTGTTTACATTACTCTGTACATGGTCAGAGTAATGTACATATGTTTCACATTCTGTGTATGTTTCTGAAGGTCTGTTGTTCCTAAACTTATTGTCCTCTTCAAGCCTACCTGAAGTCTATACTGCATTGGTGACACAAGCTATTTTGTTATGCTGATGAATTATATCAGTAAAGATGGCTGTAGTGTGCACTGTTCCTACTTTTCAGAGTCATATTTATTGTGTTTGTGACTTGTTGAGAAATACAATACATTAAAGTTTTCTGTTGCAAATGAAAGATAGATCTGCAAGTAATCCAAATGGAAAAGTGCGGCTTCTTCTAGTTGTATGCATTATTTATAAGTCTTGTCTTTCTTTTCAGGATGGTTCCTACCTGGCTGAGTTCCTACTTGCTAAAGGCTATGAGGTGAGAGTGATGGGTCACACACTGCAACCTTAAAAAGAAACAGATCTTTTTTCTTCAGACGCTCGGATGTCCTCACAGACGCATAAAAAATAAATGTCGATGGTCAAGAAGGCCAACATCCACATAGCAACATTCCCTTGATAAGCAGCATCCAGCCACCTCTGTCTGTGGGAACTCCAGGGGGAATGGTGATTTGACAGCTCTTACAGACACTGGTTCTCTCACACCTCGCTCTGATAAGGCCCTCCTGTTGGAAGAGCTCTTTCACCCCTGACCGTGGTGCTTACCCAAGAGTCCCACTAATTCTCAGGAAATTGTTGCTATCATACAGCATTAAGAGTGAGATCATCAACTTTCATCTGATGCTTGTTGTATTTTTAGGGGCCTTGCAGCAGTGCTGACAAACTATTTGCCACTAACAGATTTCTTAAGGCTTCTTTTGCCTTTTTGGTCCCAAACAACTTATGACATCCGATAACCTGAGGAAAAATAATGAGGTCAGACTACTTTCAGAACTGTATAAAACTCTGAGATGGAACTTGTCTGACAACACAAAGTAGGCTTAAATAAAAGAAACAGAATGGGTTACAAAGTTATTTTTAAGGTTACTGGACAACCTACAGTAATAGCCATTATTTATAAAAAGTTAAAACATGAACAGGGTGGAACTTTCCAAGAAGTGACTGACCTCCCAAAATCACCAGACAATACATCAATGACCCATTTGGGAGGTCACCAAAGAAACCAGAACATCTAAACCGCTGCTTGTACACCAGCATGTGCTCTTCTGAATTGGTAAAAATAAAATCCAAATCTGATTGAGCAGCTATTGGCTTGATTGACCAAGCCAGTCATGTTCATGCTTACAAAAGGCACCGATGTGTCTGAATTAAGGCAATTTTATTAAAGAAGGACAATGCCAAATGGCAGTTATTGCCATCTTGAGTGACACATCTAGAGTGGTACTGCCGGTTTTAGGGGCAATGACTTTTCAAATCAGGCCACCTAGTTTCAGAAAGCCTTTTTATTAAAATAATTTTTTTTGGCACTAGTGGTCGTTACGCAACAGTAATCTGACAGGAAGGGGGCAGACAGAAGGGAGTAAAATGCGGCAAAGGAACAGAGGTTAGGAGTCGTATTTGGGACGTCCGCGTCTGATTTTGGAACCTCTGAATACACGGCACCCGCTCTAACCACTGCGCCATGTGACGCCCCCACAAAGCTTTTTTAAGTTTGTGAGGGTGGCCATTTCTAATAATGGTCAGCAGTGTTCCATATGTTCTCTGTTTTTTTTATTTCATGGCTCTCACTGTGGTTTACTGAAGTCCCAAAGCCTTAGAAATGACTTTTTAACCCATTGTTTCATCATCTTTATCTCCTTGACATTTTTTAGCATACTTCATGTTAGTAGGTTATTTCAAAGTGATGTCTTGATGCTACTAGTCTGGAAGTAACCAGGCTAATATTTGTTAAGAAGACAGAATGGCTTGCATATCTTTTCCCATTTGATAAATGAAAGCATACTGGTTCTGAAATTTGTTTCATAAGAAACATTTAGATGCGACACAAAAAGGCAGAATATTTTCATAAGTAAATAAATACAAATGTGTGTAATGATGAGCAAAAACTAGATAAGTTGCATAAAGACTCTAACATGATTAAAGAAACACTGACCTTCATCTTAATCTGCTTTTATGTCAATTGCTCCATCTGCTGCCCAGCTCAGGGACAGCAGGCAGGAAGTGGATGAGCTCCAGCTTGAGGGGGTTGACTGATAAGGCGGCGTAGAGGGGGAAAGGGTGGCAATAAAGAGGAGTGCAGAGGCATGCAGGAAGAGCACAGTGAATAAAGGAAGTGAGGTCGGGCCACAGTGTCCTCCCACTAATGGACTCCCATTGGAGCAGCCCCGGTTATCTTCCCTGAACAGATCTTCCTCATAAACTCCCTACTGAATGTGGAGAAAAGATCACAGATCAGACGGCAACAACTAAACACCGAGCTGAAGTTATACCAGTATTTTGTAATGTAGAGTATTTACTGTTTCAGAAAACTTTTAGAAATAAAAGCTAAGCTAAATGAAGCAAAGTAAACGAGCATATTCTATTTATCAGCTTTTCATACTCATGTGACATTTTTCTTTAAAAAGCAAGCAAGATATCTGGCTTTATAGAAACAAATCTTATTTAGGAAAGGAGTTAATGGAAATTATAATTTTTTTACCAAGTTTTGGACCAAAGTTTCCAAACAGAAGGAGGAATCTATTTCTCCAGGACAGGGTAGGCTGACACTAGTTGTGCCAAACTTTTTTTTTATGTAACTAGCACCAAAATTAGGTGCAGCCACATTTTTGACAGCATCAAAAGTATCGTCCTGGCTTTACAGTCCCATTTTTTTTTTCTATAAAGGCACTATATATTTGTAAATGATTAAACAAGTATACATTTCAATTTAAGGTTCTTTATTTGAAACAAAATTTTACAAGATGGGTTAATTACTTAGATAAGTGTTGAAAGTGCTTCAATGACCTGAAATTTAAAATTTAAAGCCTCTGAAGACAAATAAAATGACAAAATAAAATAAAATATAAACTATAAACTATTAGGACTAAACAAGCCCAGAAGAAAGGTTAAGAAATGGTAACATCTGAGAAGGTTGCTTGAATGGTCCCATATTTTCTGTGGGTTAAATTTACAGCCAAGCATTATTTTGCATGTTTTATACTTTTTACTTTGCCAGAATAACTTGTATAAAATTAAGAAATTGTATTTACTAGATGTGTCTTATATGACATAATTAAGTCAGTTCATAGATATCAATTAATGAAAAAGTTGTGAAGAAAATATGCAACTCGTTGGGGAATGTAACTGTCTACATAATAATAAAAAGTAAAAAAAAAAAAAAATACTCCATTTGAATAAGCCCACTAAATCTTTGCAGTTTTAGTCCTATCTGTTCTCTTTTTCCTCAGGTTCATGGTATTTTGCGGCGTTCCAGCTCCTTCAACACAGGTCGGATCGAGCATCTTTACCAAAACCCACAGACACATACAGAGGGCAGTAAGTATTTTGTTTTGTTTCTAATTTTTATGTTCGATGAAGATTTGTGTTTTGTCAGACAAAATAGCAATGCCGGTCTATAAAACTTGACAACTTCTGCACTATTGGTCCCAGTTGTAAACCAATTGGCACCAAATTGTGAACAACTGTTAAACATAAAAGACTTTTTTCATACAAGTTTCAACAAAATGTATCTTTATCCGCATTTGAATGTATGCTTTATCCACACATGAAAATCATTTTAGTAATTCTTTCAGCAAAAATGTTCTAAAATGATTGTTTTTGTGAAATTAGACTGACCAGCAAGTCATCTTTTCTGATTATAGTCATTTTCTTAAAATAAATTTATAAAATACTCAAAATAGCATGTCCATGCTCCTTATGATTAAAAAAAAAACATGTATGCTACTCTTGTTAAGACATGAAGCTCCATTATGGTGACCTGACTGACAGCACCTGTCTGGTGAAAATCATCAATGAGGTGAAGCCCACAGAAATCTACAACCTGGGTGCTCAGAGCCACGTCAAGGTAGCATAATCTCAGAAACTTACCTCCTGTCATCTCATGTAGCTTTATATAGAAATAAAACGTCTGGTATTTTCCTTATGGCATTGTAATTCCTGAACTTGAACTGATATTGTGGATTGGTTTGCCAATCAAACCATGGCATTTATGCTGCATTTCAAGTGAAATGTGACATAAATGATACTTTAATCATACCACCAAAATAGTTAAGAAAAAATTGAGAGAATGTTTTCCAGATGTTGTTTTTTTTTTTTTTTTTAAATACAGAGATTTGCATTATGAAAAAACATTTCTTCTCCTCTGGGGATTTAGCGTCTGAAATGCAAAAAAACTCTGAAGGCTGGTGGGACAGGAAGTAAAATGTTCTTGACTGGGTCAGTCTGTATAACAGGATTGTCTTTGTCTGTGAGCCTCACAGGGATCCCAGATGATCCGCCTGAACCGCCTATGTCCCCAGTGATCTAATTCAGAGTCTCCACACAAAACTGATCTTCGTTCATCTTTTTGGAGCAGCCAGGAGCTGACTCAGACAATTCATAATTCAAAGCAAAGAGCCGTTTCTCGTAATGTACGCTTGAAACTTTGAGAAATAACTGTTCTTTATTTAAGATTCATCCTGAGTCTAAATTTAGACATTGAATTTTGTAAACCACAGTATAACTGGAAGAGCCCAGTCAGCTGGCAAATAGCTAAGTTGTGGTACCATTCCTCTTTCTTGGTTTGGGGTTACAAGAAATAATGACCTGTTAAAAAAAATAAATACAAACGACTGCTTGCTCTGACATTTCACTTTCTTTCTGCTGTGGCTCATATAAGCTAACTCTAAAATATGTTACAATGCTTGAGTTTTAGCTGACTGTTTGATGATGTCAGCATCTCCAGTATATTTATATTGATGACCTTAGATGATAGCTTTGACTTGAAGGCAGAAGTCTGTTTAGTAACTGATTGGAAGCTACTACCATTAAAAAATGGTTGCATAATCTCTATATTCTCTTTTCTCAGAGAGATTTTGAATCAGATTTCTTTTGACTAAATTATATCAGTGATAATGGGTACAGACGATTTAAATAGCATTAATATATTTCCCATACATTTTGATATAAGGCAGTACAACATTGTAGCAGAGATTTCTGGTTGCAGGACTGAAAGCTTATTTATTTTTATTTCACAAACTTAAAAGCTACATATCGGTCAGTGGTTTTCCAACTCCAATTGGGCCTAATGCCTAAAATTAAGATGACTTCAAATGACGTTTATTCCCTTGAACTTAATTTATAGAAAAAAAAGTTCACAACAGATTTGTATGAGGATGGTGAAACAAGTGGGGAACAAAATCAATTTATTTCCACCTGGTCACGTCCTTGTTAATGCAAATTGTGCATTCACATTTTTTTGTTTTCAAGATGTTAAGCAAGAAAATAACAATAAGATGTCAGTGAGTTTAAAGGAAGAGAAAAAGCAAATAGAACAGAATAAGATGGGAGAGAATGGATGACTCTGCTCACCACATCCTTTGTGGTAAAAGGACGAGACTTTTCTTTCACATCCCACATCCTTGGGCCACACACAGAAACAGGCCTGAAAATTGCCGTACCTGTACAAGGTTTTCATTTTTATTTGTTTCCTCACAAATAAACCCTGGTCTGGTTTTGTTCTTGCCACGCTGCCCATTCCAAACAGCCCAGCCTGCTAGATTACTGATAGAAGTGGCGTCTTGCATATTCCACACAGCAGCTACTTGGCATCTTTCTGTCTCATTCCCACCAGTGCTCTTCCTGCCTCTGCTTTACAGGGACTCCTTTCTGATTCTTTTTAGCTTGAGCCTCTTTTCTGCTTTGACGTAGGATGTGTGGGTGCTGGTTTCCGCTAAAGAGGGTCATTATCAACAACAGAATTGAAGTTGTTTTCTAATTTTGCATGGGTGGAGGTGGACAGGGAATAGCTGAACCAACCATAGAGTACATGAGAGACAACCAGCTGTAGTATCCTCCAACTACAACAGAAAGGCCTTTTGTGCTTTTTCCTTTACTCTGGAAAGAAGTCTGATCTTTGTGCTTGGGACTGATTCCCAGTTTGGAAATCTATATATATATATTTATACCTACATGAGAGACAGACTTGCTATTTGACAGTCTACTATGAATTCAACTATTTACTCTGGGTAATATTTGTTTCACATTAAAAAGAATAATCATTTCCAAGAAGAACATTTATTCCTTCAGAATAATGCAAATCATGCAATGGAAACTACCATTGAGATGGGATTCTTAAAATCCCATCTCAAATTAATTCGGGTTATTTTCATAATACAAATTACTCATTTAAAGCATTTTACAAGAGAGTAACATCCAATTATAAGCTCCTGTTTTATAGAAACAATATAATCGCACAGTCAGATTCAAATCCTGTTATTTATTGTACAATTAGGTGCACCTTTCCATTTCTGATGGCTTCTTCCAACAGGATAATGCACTGTGGCCCAGGCTCAACTCATCTGGAACTAGTTTGACATTTTTTTAATATTGTTTTATAAAATGTTTTTATTAAACCTTTATTTAATCAGATAAAAACCAGTACTGTGAATTTACTGTACTCCAGGGATCTCCCCAGTTACTAAATATCAACCCAAAAGACCACCTTTAGGATATGCTAGAACAGAAGATTGGCATCATGATTTTATCAACAAATATGCAGCAATTATGTACCAAAATCTTAAAGGAAATTTCTTGGAAATATCTAGTTGGTCTAAGCTCAGTATACCCATCTTGCTGTGGTAAGAATACAACAGAGTGCTGAAAGTTAAAGGTAAAAATATTTCAGACATAACTAAACAGGACTGAGTTTGAGGGTGTTGGACAGGAGGCTTACACTTAATGGCATAGGCATAATGAAGGGAAACGTTTCTCTTTCAATAAAATGTTCAGAAGTGGTAAGACAGAAAAAAAAAGAACAGTCACAACAACAGATGATGAATTTATGTTTGAGAACAAAGTATTCTGGTAATTGCACTCCTGAAATATGCATGAGGAACATTCTTAAATGGGGAAGTGCTCTTGCTAATGTGTTGTGCATCTGAATGTTCAGAGCAATCCTTTTGTATTGTCCAAGTGACTCGCTTCACAGGAAGGGCACGAACAAAACCCTTGTTGCTGTCTACACACAATTTTTCCCACCTGCAGCTGTCACAGCAGACACAACAGCAGACTGTCTGAATTATTAACACACAAACAAAGTGACACAACTGAGGGTCACTCGGCTTTTAGGGAATATGTATATTATGCCAAAAGAAATAGGTTTGAGGATGAGAACACGAAAAAAGCCCTTCAGTTTGTAAGAGTACAGAACTGAATGGGCAATGTTAGAGACTTACCTGCAAGTTTTTAGGGTCTTGTTTGGTGGGTTTTGAAGACAAAGAACTAATCAAACTAAGGAGACAGACTTCTTATTATCTGTATCCAAACTGATGTGAATAACTTCTTAAAGTGGATTACTATCATCCCATTATCTATTTGGAGAATTCTTTCTCTTGGTTACCCTTTGGACTTTCCCCCATCAGGGTTTGAAGAGGCTACCACGTCAGAGAAACACACAAGATATAACACCCCTGTTTCCCAACAAAGTCTGCCCTGTACGCTCGCTGTAGATGTGTTTATTGGCCTGTCTGCATTACAACCTGCTGGTTTTTCTTGGACATGAGAAATACAGAATGGAAAAGAAATGGAACTGAATTGAGTTGAACTGAACTGAGCTGAATGCAACTGAATGGAATGGAATTTAGTAGGCAGTAGTTGAATTTAACTGAGTAGAAAATCATTGAATTAAGTGAAATTGAATGTAGCGGAACTGAATGGGAGTGAATTGATGGTAGAGGATTGATTGTAACTGGGTAGACTAGAAGTGAAAACACTGGAAATGAATTGAACTTAATAGAATTAAGTGGAATATAGTTACGTTAACTGGAAAATAATGAAGCGGAATTTAACTGAATTGGATACAGTGGAAATAAATAGAACTGCCCTGAACTGAATGAAATTTAGTGGGATGGAATTGAATACAATGGGATTCATTTGGAAAATAATTAAATGGAGTGTGGATGTTTGATTTCTGCACAAGGGTCTGGAAGCCTGTGCCCAGTCTGTAATTTTAATAGGTTAGACCTACATAAAAGAAAGCCTCTTCGGCCTCGATGGACTTGAGAGTGAACTTGGCTTTGGGGAATAGTCTAATGTGCCAGAAGAAATAGGTCTGCTCAGGGAATGCTTTGCAGTTGTTTTGTGGGTCAGATATGTTGCTCCACTCATGAGTCAGACCTTTTTCTGTTTTTTTGAGATGTTGTAACACATGGAAAGATGTAGTGGGAGAAAAGATAAAGGGAAACAGGAAGAACAGAGAGGGAGTTTTCTGAGGTCTGTTAACTAAATATACGGAGTCAATAAATAGTATCACAAAGCTATATGTGATTGCATCTGTATCTTAAATCAAACCCCAAATATTCCACTTCAACTGTCTTCCTTCGAGTTGTCTCATACATCGAAGCCAAAATAAACTGCAGATGCAGTTTCACTTTGTTGATTTATAGATGGCACTAGTGAGCCACTACAACTCCTTTGTGGCTTTGAGTCAGGGCTTCTATCAGCAATAAAACAAATGTGTGAGAATGAAATGTTCTCTAATGTGCTCCTCTGACATCACGGTTACTTCAATTAATTATTTTCATTTTTGAAATGTCATCAATAAAAATCATAAAGGAAAAGAAAATACTTGTTTTGATGGAGGACTATTGAGAGTAACACCAACATGTTAAATATCCAAAGAGATATTTTCCTTTCATTGCCTTTAATTATCATAAAATAAAATAAAAAAATCATACAGGGAAGATAAACGTGATGGGAAATGGCAGACAGCAGTTTACAAAATAATGCAACCTCTGATATAGCTTCTCTTGTTTGCTATTCTTAACTTTATATTATACTGTAAGTTTCTCATTTTGAATTTTAAATTACAACTTCAGCAATTGATGCATGACAAAGATAAAATTGTGCTCTATTTCTTGCATTTTCACCTTCTTGGCTAAAATACATGGTCTTATAGGTTCTTATGGATGTACAACATAATTATCTAGAATTGAAGTTCTGTCTAAAGATTTAGTTGTTGATACAAAGTCTTAGATTTGTAAAAGTTGTTTTTATTTTTTTTCGTAACAGATTTTTTTTGGGGGTTTGAAAATTACTACAGAGCCAACTGGTCACTTTTTCACACAGATCGTCTGAGAGGGTAAATGTCAGTCATTGTTAAATTGTTAAATTGAATTCAAATTAGTCAAAAATGAAGTATTGAAACATCTGAAGTGTAAAGCAGAGTTAACCAAATATTCTGGTTGCAAGATGAACTCATGCTGTTAGGTCATGTACTTTATCCTTTTCAACTGTATTTTCTTTTTAAGTTTTGTGCTCAGTTATTCGCTAAAATTTTTATCTACATGGTGAGTGATCGACAGTGGCCCCTGGCGTGTTTGTTGTTACGAGGCTTACAATAATTAATACACGCAAAGCTGGAATAGTTTGTGTTAATTAGTTTGGTTTGTGTAAGTTGAGCACTGAGGTGAGAAGTCTGTAACCAGGAATTACACTAAATATTTATTAAGCTCATCAATCTTCCTGTGTTTGTTGCTATGTCCTCCAGGGAAACATTACACAGTAATCGACCTTGAGGATTCACATTTGATCTTCTTTAATAATTTATCAGAAGCCGTTGATGTTGTGTGTTTTCTTTTGGAATCTTCTTCAGTTAATTCTGTGATTTGCCTTGAGAGAACATATTGCTGTATGTTGTTTTTCTTCTGGATAATTATACACAGAGTCTCAGATTTGATGGCTTCAGATCTTTATCAAATCTACAAGCAATTGTCTAAATATGTAGTTACATAATGGAGGTTGTTATTATGCCAAAAGAAATAATGCTTTAAATTGAAGATGCGGTCAAAATTGTTTTGCAACTATGTTTAAGTAAAAAAAAACTACATTAAACAAAACAATAAGGCATAATACTATGTGTTGTGGTTTTTACATGACATTTGTAATATATATAGTAGTATTAACAGACAATTCTGGTGTCTGTTACTTGATTTAGGGCTGCATGATATCAGGAAAACTTGCAATTACAACACAGTTGTTGAAACTTATAGATTTAAGATTAATTTACATTCATTTTCCTTTTTTGTCATAACATTTCTTTCCTTAAAATTACTGTCATATAGCATCTCAAACACTAAATATATATATATATATATATAACATGAACATTGTGGACAGTTAGAGGACATCCAGTTGGGTGAATACATTTTTGACATGCAGAGTGGGAATGGATGACTCTTAAAATATGACATCCATCCATATCTTTTGCAATATTGTTTTTGCTTTTGAAAAGGCAAAAACAAAATTTTTGTTGTATTATTTGAATAAAACAACAAAAACAGTGATGATATACATTGCAAAATTTTCAGTCCATTTGTTGCCATACTTTGCTCTGAAGGAATACAATTTACTCTTGCTAACACTATAGCCATCAAAAATACTGGGTGACTGTGGCTCTATGGGAAAAGCGGTCGTCTTGCAGTCTGAAAGTTAATTTCAGCTTCCTCCTGCCACATGTTGATGTTTCCCTGGGCAAGGAACCTTGCAAAAAATGCTTAACAATCTACAAATCTGTGTATGACTGCGTGCATTTGTGAGTGTGATTGAGTAAATGTGTCTCTTTTTACCATCAGCTCTTTTGCCAGCCAATGTGGGTAAATTTATAAATGCATGTCTACATAAATGATTAAACCTAAGTCGGTATTTGAGAGACAGGAAACATCTTGGAGAAGTCGACTGCTCATCACAGGACCAAAATAGACAGTTTTAATGAAACTGGATTTAAATGTGGAACTTTAAAAACACCAGCTACGTGACTGGACTATGTGAGTACACCAAAGTATTTGAGGGAAACATTCACAGAAAGTTCATGCAACTCCACACAGAAAAGCTCCATAACATAGATTTGATCCAAACACCTGCCTGCTGAGTGATGACATGCTGTATCAGCCACACATGTGCTAATATAGTATCAATATCAGATAAGATCGGTTTGTATTGGCGCATAGGCACACCTGTGAAAGAAGTACTTGTGTAAAGTCGGTGCCGTTCTGGTTTACACAAAGAGCACAAACATACTCAGCTCAGTTGACTTTAAGCTTTATTTTGTGTACCAAAGGATTTCAATAACAGACTTAGCAACTTTATACTCCCAAACAAAAGCTTTGTCAAGACGCATTGCCATTTTATATGGTGTTTGTACTAGTTTGTTTCAGTGGTGACAGTCAGGCAGCACCCACTCATTATTATGGTTTCACTGAGAGAAATCAGTCTCTTGTCTTCGGTCGCAGACTCTTAATTACACCATATTACCAAACACCCATATCGGCCCTGACAGACGGCGAGAAGATGCAGCCTCGCTCAATCCCTCCATAAGTGACATAAGCTCATTACTCACAGTAAACATTGTTGTTAATCTGTGAACACAAGTCCTGACTGCTGCTGCTGTCTCTGCTGCATGCTCACACCCTCACAGATGATACACACACTTCCCCTGCCGATGGCGTGTTGGGGCAATTCAGCCATCATGTTTGGTGGTTTTCTAACCCAGAGAGACCCTCAGTTAGATTCAAAGCTTTACTGTTCCTAACTGATTTTTTTTTTTTTAAAGTAGAATTATGATGTTAACAGGAGATACTCTCTTAAGTTAGGTTGTTCTTGTTATTTTGCAAGCTGTAAATTCCCTATTGAAGACATTTTGTGTTGAGAGGCAGTTTGTATTTCTGACTTCAGTTGAAAGTGTTTGTGTTGTCTACATGTTGGTCCATGCTTAAGAGCTTGTCTGCTGGGTAATTTAAGGATTGCAAGCAACTTGCAAAATCTTGATGTAATAAGCTATGATCTCACTCATTTGAATGCTGTGGAATGATGATCCTGGAGCAAAACAACCATAGAGCAGAGGCAATGTTTGCGATGAGGGCAGAGATGAGAGTTTAATAGGTTGATGAGTTATTGCATTAGATTCCAATCTTTATATTTGTAATTGTTTTAGTCTCTCAGTTAATAAAAGTGGTTTGGAATTTCTTATCAATTTGCGAGTGCAGGGCACTGTTTTTACCTGTGTGTATTCATTAAAGTTTTAAATCAGGCTGTCATGTTTTTTATGAGCCGCTCCTAGCCTTGTCTCCTGTCAACCAAACAAACAAGCTTTTATTCTCAGAGAGAGCAAGAGCTTCGGGTGCAATATGCTCAGAGCGCAGCTGCTCAACGGCATTCACATTTTGTTGATTTACATGAATGTGTGATCACCCTTACAATTATGGATAGTGCAAGATAAATAGAAATAAAGGTTAGAACACCTATTTAAAGTTAATTTCAGTTAATGGTCAGCATATTTATTGTGGTAGTAAGATTCTCTGGAATTAACATGTATTAACTCAGTTTTTAACCATCAAATTTGTGCAACTGTATATTTGCAAATATAATTTTTCTCATATTTAGACCTTTTTTTTTTAGTGCCAGCCTATATGGCAAAACACAAAATAATGTGCTTGAGGGTTTAGTTTTTTTTGTATTTCCAAGATCTTCCTACATATTTGACGGAAACTCTCTAACTACCCCTTCTGTTCGCTAATTGGCCCAGTTGAAATTCAGCCAGAGAAATTGATCCTAATCGGAGAAATCCTAGACAAAGCACTGAAGGGAGATGAGAATTGAGCAGAGTTATTTAGAAATGCAGACCTGTATTAAATTAGTAAGTAAAATTTGATGGGTGGATAAATGCCAAGCTCTTCTAAGTTTTACGTCTAAAAAAATGCGTTTTTCCTTATGAGTTATTACATGAGTGCTTTATCATAGTCAGATACGACCCGTTTTTGTGTGAAAAAACTAAATCTTCATATTTCGGTGGTGATTCTGTTGCAGTGGCTATAAGGACCGTCAAAGTTTTGTCTGTTTTTAAACCTTTTCTGCTACAATCTCCTGCTAACACCCTGAGCAATTTGTCTTCCATTTTTCAGTTTTAGCTTATATGTAATTCTAGATGTGGTCATGTATTGAAAATATGTGAAAGGTAATTTGGAGAAAGATCTAAATAATTTTCTTTTCATGCCACTTTGAAAAAAAAGTACTGAAGAGACTCAAATTTATATTTTTAAAAAGAAGTTTATGGAGTTGGCATGATATAAATAAATAATAATATTAAAAAAAAAAACTTATATACGTGCTTTACTTTGCTCATTACCTTTATTACATAGTGTCTGTGATCAAATGATTTTTTTCTCTCTCTCTTTCTCTGTCATAAGGCGAGTGTTTGGCCACACACAGACGCTGCCGGTGCCTTTGGTCCAGCAGTGTACTCTTGCCAGACATATGAGTGGCAAATGGCAAAAAGATCATTAATCAAACTCTCAGCATGTGTTCATTGTTTCCTTCGGCCTTCCTGCCTTGGCTTCTTTCTCCTCAATTTTTCCAGCTCTACTTCAGTGGAAAATATAGAGGTTCTCTTGTTTAACTTGTCAGAATATTTCAGATCTCTAAGAAATGCTATTTATTTATTCAGGTGGGACAATTAAGATCTTTTTTTTTTCTCTTAGTTCTACATTACTGTTAAAAACTCACATTTGTCCTTTAATTGCCTTTGAAAACTTTAGTGTTCGTTTCCAAGCAGAGCCATTAATTCACACATTGAGTGCTTCACGTGTCCTCACAAAAGGTGAAACAGGTGTGCTAGTGCTCCTGAAATCTGTCTGTTACCCTTTGCCTTCGATGCTGTAGGATGACTGGTTAGATCATAAAATCTCCCCGTTATCATCATTAACGTTGGTATCATCAGCAAGAAACATCTTTGGCACTGTGAGAATCTAATCGCAAACTGAGATAAATGAGCTTGTCTATATTATTTACGATGGCTGATTTTGTCACTGTGAAGAGGGGTTTTCGGTTTTCCACAGAACCATCGATCATTTGCGCTGGCGTCTGGTGGGGCAAGTTATTCTGATGGACGGACAGGCTGAGGCAGATGAGTACTGAACTGTCAGGAGGCCTCGAACCTCCAACTGTTGATTTAAAGCCTGGAACCTCTTGGCACTGTACGAGCTTATTACACAGACAGATTCCTGTAATTGTTTTTGGTTTAGTGCAACCAGGTTTCCTCATCATTATTGGAAAAAATAAGCCAACAGTGCTGCAATTAATTAAATTATCTCGAGGTTATCTTGATAGTGATGGTGACTGCTGTTGATAAGTGAAGTATGCATATCAATATTCAGTTGTTCAAGCTCAGAGTTCCACCCAGAAAGCTTGTTAAACCCAGTGGTAGATGCACTAGGGCAGACCTGCAGCGGCCCACCATGTTTTTGTGCTGAAATATGTTAAAACATAATCAGTTCTGATAGACAAGATCTTTTCTCAGTCGCTGATCTGCACTGTCATCAACTTAATTGTACAAGGAAAACATAGATTATGTTTCAACATTAAAATGTATCAGGTTTTAACCAGAAAAATTGTTGTTCAACCAGTATAATTTTCAAGTTTATACAGTAGGTTTTCACGTGATTTCCATATCAGTATTGG
Source organism: Girardinus metallicus (assembly GCA_903067095.1). Lineage (NCBI taxonomy): Eukaryota > Metazoa > Chordata > Actinopteri > Cyprinodontiformes > Poeciliidae > Girardinus > Girardinus metallicus. The sequence continues at coordinate 25,123 of CAEGAE010083688.1, read as the reverse complement.
AAGAACTTTAATAGCTTTATTATAGCATAATCAATATGTATAATGTAACAAAAGACTATATTGTTCAAACATGAAGAGCATATTGTTAGAGCACATTTTTCAAAGCATTGTGTGATATAGGATAATGAGGTTTGCTGAACCTCCCCAAATTTTCACATTTCAGGATGTTACTTCCCATATTTTGTATAAAATGTGGGAGTGATAACCATATTTTACAATAAGTAATACCAGTAGTATTATTAATATAATTGGTATTGTATTATTAATACTATTGGTATTAATAAGTAATTGGTAAGTAATTAATACCAATTGATTTTCAGGCAGTTTAGTTAGTTCATCAGGTTATCACTGAGTTCAGCTTTAGAGTTTGAATATGGCAGAATACAACACAGTACAGCTGAGTCAGACATGTGCAGAAAACCATTTAGTTCAAAAATACCCCACAGCTGTTTTCTTTACAAAGAAACCATGGCAGGCCCCTTCTGAAGCGTGTAAATGGCTGTGGAAAGTGCCCACTTTGCAGATGGCTCGTCACAGACACGCTCAAACTGCAGTAAGTGACCCTGAGATAGGTCTAATATGCCGCATGTCCTAAAGACGGTCAATTCGAAGAGAGGTGGATTCGTGAGTTGGCGATTAGCGGCATCTACCAGAAAACTGAACGTGATTAGTCAGACGATCACTTGTTCTCCTCCGTTTGCGTTCAGTGTGAGCAAACTCCAAAGAAAACACTCCAATGTTTTCTTTACTTTTCTTTGCTCTCTTCACGCTGTCTCTTTTATGCAACAGCATACACACACTCTCTCTCACACGCACGTAATCAAAGTACTCAGAACTGAACATGAAATAGCACAGGGAGGAGTGGACCTCTCCATGTTTTATTTTTGTGTGAGAACTTGTGGAGGTTGCATTCTTCTGTCTCTCTGTGTAACATCTGTTTTTCTTTTTTTTTTTTTTTTTGGACGTATTTGAACTTTGTCACAATGTAGCAAAGGGTTTGAGCCCTCTGACATTTCCAGCACTTTGACCATCCTTTCATTTTATTGCACACATAATGAGGGAGAAAACAAAAGAACTGGCCAGGGCAGGGATCACGCTTTCCTCTGAGGAGGGTAGTCATTTTGATTCAACCACCTGGGAATTTAAATGTTCCCATGATAAATCTTTCCAGCATCCCAGTGCCACTATGTGGTTATATCAGCTTTGGCATGAAGCTGAGCTAGCAATCTCAGCTTGGACTGTTTATAGATGTGTGGTCAGCCCAGACCACCACAGCAAAGAGTTTACAATAATATTCTCCAAGTGATGCCTGTTGTAATAAAAGTGTCTCGCCTGGTGCAGCAAAACCAATGTGTTGTTCTGATCTTATTATTCTCAAATTAAAGTGTCGTGCTCTGGGCAGCAGGGCTATAAACTGTGGAACTTCAATAAAACCAAATTCCCCCCTTGCCAGTTGATTCTCTGCCATCGAACACTCGTGTAAAATGCATGCGTATTTGAAAGAGAGCTACCTCAGCATGTTGAGACATTTTGTTTGCACGTAAATTTAATTCAGTTTACTGTTTATTGGTTGTATAAAAGCCACAATTCTGTCCTCAAATTGCATTTTAATGACATTTAAGTATGCTGTTCCAAGTCAAGTAACATGACAACTGTGTCTATTAACGGCAAAGTTTTGGATTTTAATCAGCTGGGGTGTGGTTAAAGAGCAAAGTAGAAAGATTATAAATTTATGATATGCAGCTTAGCTAATTAAAGAATGTTGAGACTTGACATTTTACCTTCCCTATGGTATGGTACATTGATGGAATTAATTATTTATGGGGAAATCACTTGTGGAAGTTAAATCCTCATCCTCATTTTAGAATAACAGACAATTATTACAAATATATTGGCTATATCTTAATTTTTTAAGATAATTCAAACATTTTGCCTAATATTTTTGACTAGGTAGTTATAGTAAATTGGACATTTAATCACATTTTGATCAAATGTCACAACCATGAAAAGACTCTACGGGCACACAAAACACATAGTTAGCAGACATGTGCAAGAAAGTGATGAATAAAAAAATCCCACATTTCAAATTGAAAAACTTAAGACTGAACATTTCTTTTAATTCTGTTGGGATATTTGTTAGAGATAAAGAACTCTGTTACAGTAAATTAATTTTTTTCTGTTTACTGTTTTTGTTTTCTGTTTACCATAAATATAGGTCCTTACATCTTTAACAGTTATCTTTAAATATGTTTTTAAAGGAAAAAAAAAACAAAACATTCTTAGCCTTTAGGATAATAAAGTAGTATATAATTGCATCTAGTGTGTTTTAGTGCCCAATAAAAAAAAAACAAAAAAAAAAATTGAAGTAAGCTAATCTAAAAAAAATGGTTGGAAATGTGCACTTTGTTTCTGCCAAGTTACATGATGTCCAGGAAAATGTAGTAACTTGAAGAAAGCAATTGTGATCAGAGCTGGGAATGTCAAAGCATTTGTGAGGTCCATCCTCGGCGTGAGCCTCCACAGCTGCTGATGCCTGCCGGTTCAGAGAGGTCTGGCTCTCCGTCTTTTGTTTCCGTGGATTGTGTTGCAACTTGTATCGTTTTGGAAGCTGAGCCCTCGGACGGGGAGCCGGGGGGAACATCTCGGGGCCAGATGTTTCTCTCTTTCTCTGCTCCTCTTTGACATGTCTTCATTCAGTGTGCATATATAGACCCTGCTTAGGTTTAGGAGACATGAAGGCATTACTAGAGTGTCAGTCACCACCTCACTGCCCTTGGGGAGATCTACAGGAACACTCACATGCTGTTACATGGAGCAGCTATAGGTAACTGCAGTGCAGTCTTCGTGGTTATACTCGGTTCTTCTCTCACTTATTGGCTTTGACGGGTGGGTTAAGTAAGAAAATATGCCCCACCAAAACCACACAAGAAGACTCAGCACTGCTGCTCCTTATTCTACAGATTAATGGATCTTACTGCAGATAGTTCTGTATTTGGTTTAATTTAAAATTATTAGTGTTAAAGCCTTTAGAAATGAACCATCAGTTTAATGTTTATACTGTCTTAGTTTGGTTCTGAGACAACCTTAGTCTTTACGAAAAAGGACAGCTATATCTAGAAATACTAGTTAACCACTTAAATGTTTGTCAGGGGTTGAAAAAACACAAATGTGGCTTTGGAAGCCAACTGAAGAATTTTTTTATTGCTTTTGCAGGTTGTAAACAGAAATGGGTGTTTCTGGGAAGTCTTTTATCATATGTGCATAGCCACACTATATAAATATTCCAGTAATTATACCCTTCGTCACAAAGTTTAACAGTTTATCATCAAAACTATTGAGACAAAAAAGGTGTCTGTTAAATGCATTATTTTACAGTTTAAAGGCCAATTTACACTGTATTATAACTTCCTGGCTGGCTTTGAAGTAGAAGTAATAACATATTGGACGTGTGTTATGTTTTTTAGGAAGCCTCACTTCGAAACAAATAATTGCAAACGTCAGATATTTAAAATTCAAAGCTTTAGTATCAAAACAATAAAGACAGTTCATAGACTCATCATGGGCATGTATGTCATATAAATGTTTTGTCTTGACGGTGTTTGTTCCAGGAAGAAATGATTATGCAGCAACAAACAGCAGTAATATATAAGGACACAAATTAGGTTCAGAATTTTAAATTTATTGGTGATTTTGACTAAACCATAGAGAATGAAAAGTACACATAAAGGCTTAAATAGAAAGATACATTCACATAAACACTTTTCAACAGAATGACACCTTGAAGACACTTATATTCAATCATCATGATTTATTGGAGGTAGTGGTTCATCTTTGTCAGCATAATTATGAGATGTTTGGTGGCTCTACTTTCATTCGCAATTATAAGAAAATTAGGAAGTCTAGGGAACTTGTGGCAAGGGAAAGTTATGCTGCCTCTTGTACAAGGTGAAGGGGAAAAATAAAGAACATTATCTTAATTCCTAGGCACAACTTAGCATTCTGGCAGGAATTGATAAGGCAGGCCAGCGTTAGGCTACTAGAACAGACGTTCTATGTTGTTCAAGCCCATAATGAGTGGCCGTTAATGTACTTCTCTCTAGAACTATTGTTTTTGAAATGGGGTCCAAACACTATGTTTGAATTTAGAAGTACGTTGTGTAAGCACATCTCCCAAACAGAGGTAAGGTGAGTTAAGGTAATTGTATTTATGTAGCACATTTTCAGCAGCAAGGCAATTCAAAGTGCTTTGGAGGATAATATTCAATCTAACTAGCTTGAGTTCAATAATTTCTATACAGAATGGGAAGATTTTTTTCCATCTGATTTTTTGTTGTCAAAAAACAGTATGTTTTTAGACTTTGAAAAAAGAATGAGTCAAACTGGAGCAGTTTAGATAAATTGTAGGAAAACATATATATACATATATACAAAATAATTCTGTTTATAGGACTACATTTTCCTTCACTTTTACATTATTTTACCTAAATTTGAGACCTGAAGGCAATTATTTTCTGTCCATTTTCTGTCCATTACTGTACTATATCTTCTCAAACAGCCAATGTAAAGCCTGCACCGTGAGGTGTGATTGTTGTATCTGCAAAGGCATTTAAAAATCCGGTCATAACTTAGACGATAATCCCATCCCGAAGGACATTGTTGAAAGAGCTGATGCCGTCAGCGACTATACATGCCGACTGTTTAAACACACTGCACCAAGACCTATTCAGACAATCACAGAGCTTTTACACACTCAGAAAACAGAACAGGAACACTGTAAAAACCATCAACCTCAATGAGCCCGTGATTAACTGACAGGAGTGGCTGCCAGCACAGACTTGGCAGAGCACCAGCGGTGTCACTGTGGTATGTTGTTGTTTGCTTACATGTGTAACCGCACTAAGGAGATCGTCACAGACACAATACTAGCTCTCATTTCTCTATGTGAGCGTCTGTTGATACTTGCTGTCAGATTGGGAGATGATCCATGACGGCTACGTGACTGGCAGGTCTCTGCAGAATCCTTCAACTGTCATTTTCAGTGGAAGAAGAACATATTCTATCTTTATGAATTTCGACAACAACTCTTCACCTGAAAGAAAAAAGGCATGATTATCATGTCATCTGATAGAGCATGTTATATCAAACAATTCTGATTTATGTGTAGATTTTTAAAAATTCAGCCAGCCACTTCTAAAGGGTTCGTTCTGACCCTGGTTTGGTTTCTGTGATTCCATAACAGAAACGCTCTGAGAACGTAGGAAAACTGTCTCTGTGCCTTGTTTTCCTTCAGTCTCAACCAGACAGGACATGAACACTGGGTGATGAATATGCAGAAAAAGTGTAAAATATCTCTACAACGGAAGAGATTTCATATGCGAGGCCTTGAATGGCTCTCTGTGTGCAGAAGCACTGTACCCACTCCCATGTGGTAAACGGGTAAGGTGACCCAGGCTGGACAGGTTGCGGTCAGCCTTACCGGGAAAGCAGAGGGTTTAAGAGTTGAGGGTTGTTGTAATTTTGGCTGCTTGGGCGGAAGAGCAGTGTAGAAGTGAGGACAGAGAACTCTGTGAAAACATAATCAAGACCGGACACCAGATATGAGTGTGGACTTGCATTTGCATGAACCGGTTGAGGACCAAAACATGTTGGAATCACTTGATCAAAGGACTTTTAAATTACGAAACAGATTTTTAATGGACAGTCGTGGATGGTTATCTCTCTTCATGCAATACTTTGCTAAAGAAAGTCCTCTTTTGACACTGGCAAACTTTTTAAATGAAGTAGTGCTTGTGTCTTTCCATTGCCGGTCTGTCCCTTTACACTTCCATAGCTGTAAACAAACCACATTGTATCAGTGTTCCTGAGCCATTCAGTCATAAAAATTCTACTCGTGAGATTTTTGTCTGAATTACTATTTGCTCCTGTTGACTTTTTGAGTCAATAAAATCACATTCATGTACAATACAGAAAGCAAACACAATGAAATCATAAATGCATATCATAATAGCCCAAGTTGAACTAAAAGCCTCTTAGAGTAAAATTGTCATCAGCTGCTTTGTGAAAGTATCCACAGTCCAGTTTTTAAAAGTATTTTAAGTACAAACTATACAGAAAGTTTGGCACAAACATAGAACTATTGTTGCAATTTAAGATAGTTGATGGTGGCATGTTCCTAAAACACATAATTTGTTTTCATATATTTTGCAATATCAATAAAAATATGAAAAAAAAAATTACTTTGAACGTTATTTTAAATGAATATATATTTGTAAGGGCAATTCTTGAATATTTTGTTTAGCTGAAGTATGCCATGACATTGTTAGGTTCTGATATTGGAAAACAAAATCAAACCCACTATTATCAAGAAACTTCTATGCGACTAGCTCTTCTCCAAGTCTTTTGATAGTACAGTCATTTTGGTTAACTGTGTTCACCAGATCCTACTATAATTTTTAGGTACTTGAGTAGTTTTTTTTTTTTTTCCTTTCGTTTTTGACTGGACTAGGCGTTGTCAGACCTTTTACTGAAGGAATGCATATTAGTTTGAACTGTAACTTGAGAGTACGTCCCAGAGTCCTCCCTGCTGGAGTTTCTGTGAAAATAATCGAGTTATGTTCTTTAGCAAGCAGCTGGATAGCCAGAGGTTGAGTTTGTGGTTTCGCCAGGTTGCTGGTGGATCGTGGGATAGTTCGGGTCAGAAGACTTTCTTCCTACATGTGCTCATGTTGGCTTATCATTTTCCACTTCAGGCACAATGCTCTTATAGCCACCTAATTGTGTGACAGTTTTGCAATAAAGTGAAATACTTCCAAATTTTAAACCCAGGCAACCATCTCCTCATGTTCTCTTTTGGGGATTGCATTGTGGTTGTTTCCCCTGTTCTTTCCTGAAATTAATCCTGTTACATGTTTCTTTGACACTGTCTTTCCGCTGATATTGGAAAAGCACTGCAGGATAAAGGAATCTGCTGCCATGCATAGCAAAGAAAGGCTTTCCACTGATATCCAAAACTTCAAGCAGAGCACTTCCCCTTCCCGAAAAGCCTTCCTTACCACAGGCCTCCTTCAAAGACCAGCTTCTCAGCAACAGTCCGCCCCGGCATGCCGACCCCTGCTCCTGTGTTCCCGCTCTGGTGAACGAGGCAGGCGGAGCTGGGCTGGATTTGAACTCAGGCAATTGTCTTCTCCTAAGCTGTCTTTGTGCTTTTGCATGTGTCTTTGTGGGTGCATGCATCTCCACGTGGATTTGTAAAACCGTGAATCATGAGTTTCTGCTGATGATATGCTGATGGCATTTAAGGCCATGTGACCAACAGAGGGCCACACACAGGAAAATGTCCACTGTTGGGGTAATAATGCATGAGTAATAGGGCAGTGGTTTCGGAAAAGATTATGTTTAAGCCAGTTGAATGTCAGCAAAGACAAAGTACAGCACCAACCTGTTTGCTTTCTACAATAATTATATTGGATTAAAGAAAAATACAGCATGAGTAGCAGCATGAAAAGAAATGGCTTTTGTTGGCCTATTGAAGCATATTAATAAGAACAGAAAAATGAAGAAGCATCATACAGAATAATTGTAGCAAATTGTGACAAGAGAATTGATCCAAATTGCAGCGTTTCAAAATTGCTCATGTTCCCACCAATCTCTTTCGCCTACAGTTTGTATAAAATACAAACTTCAGGTGGTTAAATAGAGAAAATTTGTCACCCTAATCACACTATTTTATAAAATTAAACTAAACACATGCATTTTTCCTCTTTTTTCCAAATAATCACTTCCGCTACACTCCATTCAGTAGCTTGTAGAAGAGCCTCTAGCAACAATAACTTGTAAATCCTTATCTGCCTGTTTAGGACGGTTTCACATATTGTTCTGGATACATTTTGGTCACTCTTTAGTGTGCTTCTTCACTTTATTAAGGCCTGCAGACATTAGTGTCTGCACATCAATCTTAAGACTGCAGCTGTTGTACAGGTGGTCTCACATTTGACTCATGATTACGTTGATATACAGAGGAGTTTGCTGATATTCTTACTGCCGACTACTCTGGTCCTGTCACTACAAAAATAAAATCAAATCATAACCCCTCCACCACTGTCCTTAACAGTTTGTATGATATATGTGTGGATATCTTGTGTTTAACGTTCCTCAAACAGGATGTTGTTTGTTATGGTCAAACACCTCTACTTTGCCATCACTTTGTTCCAGAGTTGCAGTCCTATGTTGTGTTGCCATATTATTAGTTTTGATAAAAGAGGCCAACTTTGTCAAACCTTCTAAACAAGCCATTTTTACTTTAAAACTCATGCTGCTATGAGTTTTAACATTTTACATGCTAACTGAGACCTTTTGAAGCTAAGGTTGAACTTTTGGGTTGTCGCTAAGATTCTTTGATCTGATATTTGCTGGGATGTCCACTCCTGGGAAGCTTGACAACCATCTCAAATGTTTTCCACTTGTAAAAATTTTCTCTATAGAATGATTGACTTCAGATAGTTTGGCAATTACCTTACAAACGGCTTGAAATAACAAGCAGATGAAATGTCTAAAATCAAACTCATAAAACACACTGCAGCAATTTGGAAATAATTCTGTTCAATTATTTGGAAGTTTTTCTTTTGCATCCGTATGCATCAAATACTTGTTTGTCTCTGCAACGTTGTCTTCTGACTTGATTCTGTGGCTGGACTGTAACTTTAATAGTTAACAATGTTGTGTCAGAGCAGTGTCAAACCTGTAGGCTATCTGAAGCCATTATAATAGAGATAAATGACAGAGATTAAATTTCCATCTCTGCCCAAGCTCCACAACATTATGTTAAGACTGATGACTGGTATTAACGTGGATTACCGGCTGTGTGTGTCTGTCTGTTTATACACACTGAGCTAATTTTAGCCTTTGTGCAAATATTCTTGTATTTACAGGCCTGTTGCACTTCCTCCACACAGCACACAAACGTTCAGGTCACATGTGAATGTTTCGTAAGTTTGTCTCTATGTGATCAGAATGAGGTGTAGAAAGCAGAATTTTAATCAATCATTTTTTATTCCCTTAAATTGTACATTTTGTATTTTTAGACAGATCAGAGTGGATTTGGCCAGCCCTCTTTTAAAAGTACAAGTCTGCGTGCTTATCTGTGGGCCTGAACCTGAGTCACCTGTTTTAAATTGAACAAGAAAGTTTAAGTGTGGTAGTATTCTTAGCAAAAATATCACATTTTCGTTTTCTTTTTTTTTTTTGTATTTTAAGAATGCAGAAGTTACAATGAAGTGGGTATTATTATGCGAGAGAGGAATGAAACAGGAACGTGGAGGGGGAAAGACGGTGAAAGACGTGGGGGAAGGCGTTGAGATAAGAAAGTGCTAATGTCTCTAATTCACTCCAGATGAAAGCTTTTGGGCTGACGGGGTTGGGACGGATGAGAAATGTCGGCCACGCCTACATCACACCATCTTTTAATGAGTCTCCTAATGTTGAAAGATGGGTCGTAACCATAGAAATAGAGCAAAACACACATGGTCACAAACGTGTTCTCCTCTAAAGTGTAGGTGGTTCATCAGTCTCGTTCAACCATGCAGCCTTCACTGTGTTTTTAATTTGTCTTTGCGTCAGCAGTGTCCCAGCCTGAGGAAGCCTCAAAGGTTTCTGCGTCACAGTTCGATTACATACTCAGGAAATTAGACGTAGGAAATTAAGCTTAAGCAGTAATTTTCAGCTGTTTAACCCTTAATTCTTTTTTCTCAGTGTTTTAAATTTTTAAAGGAATTTCTTATTATTTTTAAGTAAGAAATTTTGAGCTTTAGAGTGGATGAGAACGGTATTTCTTTGCATATTTTGAAGATGCACATAGATATGTCTAGGTAGATATAACATAACATAAAGTCCCATATTTACACATTTTTCAAATGGCACCAACCAGACACCTTTAATGAATCTGAAGGACAGAAGGTAAGGTATTTATAACCATCATGAAACTGCTGGACCGTAACCTGGATCCTGCTTGTTGACATGTCTACAACAGTCATGCAGCTGTTGAGCTGTTTCTGTCCAGGGGGTCCTGGGTGGACTCGGAGAGGCGTGAGGGTTCCAGAAGGCTGGAATCTGCCATAATTCCCACGGTGTAAAAAATTTCCACAATGGAGTCTTCAGATGACCTTTTAAAATCAAATTTCATGTTAATTTAAATACCAGAAAAAATATAACGCCACAAAAACGAGTTATTTAACAATTGGTGCACTATTTATTTATTTTGGATGCCAGAAGGCTAAAAAAGTTTTAAAGCCTTGCTCTAAACCTTAACGTCTGTTTGTCTGTGTAATGAAAATAAATGTGGCGCCTTGTGCTTCATAGGTGTGCCATACAACTGTAAAAATGTTATGAGAATGTGTCCAGTTGACAAAACTATAGAATAAAAGCAGCAAGCTGCAACAATAACATCATGGAGCATTTAAGAAGTTTACAAAAAGTAACAGCAGGGCAGAGTTGTGTTTTCTCATGGGAAGATTAGGGTCAGGATTTATATCAGTGACTTCCTCTGCTCACAAGGAGGATATTTATCAAGTAAACAGTGCAGGACGGGATGTTTGTGGGCACTGCCAGATTGAAAGGAGCATGGTAGATGTTGGAGAGGGAAAGATGTTTGGGAATGATGGAGTAAAGAGGGGGAGTTGCTAGAGAAGAATGCATCAATTTAAGTCATTTTGAATCATCGTCTCTGTTATCCGAGTATTGTGCACATCACAGCTAAATGGACCAGCAACAGCTTTACTTTAGGTAGCTGGAGAAACAGAAGACCAGAATGCAATAGTTGTCCCTATGGTCTGGTAAGGGGTCTCGCATATGGGAGGTTTTCATTGCCTCTACAGTAAAACCTTACTTTGAAGTAATGGTCGTGCTCTGCTGGTTAATTAAAGTGTTAAGAGTTACACTGCTGGGGGAAGTAGTTATCAGTTGTTGGGGATAACAAGGGTCCATCAGCTTTTTAGTTACCTGTAATGAAAAACAGAACAAAATCCAGTAGATTGAACAATTAACATATATTTTAAAAGTAGAACAGACTAGAACGAGGACAGGGTTAAATGGAGAACAAGGAAAACTAATTATTTATAAAAAATATCAATGAAAATTAAATGAAACAACACAATAGAATACATATTGAGTAAGCCACAGAAATGACACATTAAAACTGCAGTATGTAACTTTAAAAAAAAATCACTCATATTTGTTAGTGTCATGACACTTTGTGATGATAGAATAGCATGAGATAATCTGTGAAAAAAGTGAGCTCCTGTGCTCCTACTACCATCCGAAATACACCGCTCAGTTAGAACCAACCAATCAGAGCTGGGAGGAGAGTCTTAGCACTGTCATTCAAGCTTGTGTACATGCTGCTCACACCTTCCCCCTTGCGCTTTGCTATGTTACAGCTTGTTCCCCACAAAAGAGCCTGCAATTAATGCTGTAGCATAGCCACAGATGATGGTGGATAAGCAGTTTTCCTGTAACGGTAAGTTGTTTCTCTACCATCAGCACAGTGAGCAGCATGTACACAAGCTTGACTGACAGCACCAAGATCTTTCAAAGAAAATCTTGCTGTGGTTGGTTGTTTCTGACAGAGAATGTTTTTTTTTTTTTTTAGAAACAATATTTGCACAGAATTATCAAAATGTCTTTTTCTATAACAACCACAACTATTTATTTGTTTATTTCAGTCCTTGTATGCCAGTAATATTATTGGTGACAATTATTTAATTCATCCTAACAAAAGCTTTAGAAAGTAGAAAGGCTAAAATTGAGATGTTGATTTATTTTTTTCCCAGTTAGTAACTCTTAATTATTATTAACTATTTAATTATTGCAGGTCATATTGCACCACAGTATTTACTCATATAAAATTATACTAATAGCTAGCAGTTGTCTGTGGCTCAATTTTTTTAACCAGTGTCTCCTAATGCATAGTCTTCATTTATCAGCCTATTTCAATCACAAAATCCATTATTTACTTTAAAGATCTGATTTTCTTTTAAAGCTACTACTAAAAGCTACCATACCCAAAGGAGCAGTTGCAAATTACATTTTTGATAAAAAATGCCAATCATCTTAGTCCCTATAGCTGCTTGCACATTGTATGTGGATATGTGGCTGCATGTGCATGTGGCCAAATTTTATAAACAAGATAAATAACAGTGACTCAAACAAAGAAAGGTCTGAATGATGGTGACACTATTACAAACCTCTCCTGAGATCTCTTGTGAAATTCTTATGAATTATCACAGATACCAGAACCCTACCAGCATGACCTCACATAATGAGGACTCCTCCATTGAAGCGTCCTGGGCATGATCTCAGCTCACCGCTGTAGGACCTGTTGCTATGTTTACGCTTGTATTTGCGATTGTAGGGTAGCAATGACTGATTGGTGGTAAACGTCTGCAGGGAAGATGAGCAGACTGAGGGAAAGAAAGAATGTGAGGCTTCTTCTGTTCTTGAATGACTTTTCCAGGGAGTTTCTATTCCTGGCTCTCTGATCCGATGTTAAAGGAACGGAGTGTACAAATCCACCTCTGCTGTCTGCTCTTCAAACGCTAAAAATTATTGTCTTCGAATAACCAACAATGGACGGCATTATGCACAAAAGGAGATCAAATTGAGACATGAAAAATGTGTTGCCATCATAAAGCCTTTTGGCATAAAAGTGGTTGACTTGATTAACCTGGTTGGTTTCCTTTCCTTTCATTCAGAGCTTTCAGAAATAATTTAAAACACTTGTTAATTGTGTTGCTGTCCATTCGGCCTTGTGTATTTCTGCATCCTGAAGTCATTTGTCAGCTGTTTTGTCTGTGTTTTTGTTTTGTTTTTAGTGTCTGAAGAGGAGTTTCAAATTATTATTCTACACCTGTCCATTAAAATAAAGGTACAATAAAATTTTGACTGTTTTTTTTCTGTCTATGCGCACAAACAAGCAAGCCTAAATGCTAAATCTAAGTAATCAAAACCACCCACATCAAACATCCCTCATAATCTGTGCTTTACAGTTGAAATGAAGCTGTAGAGTGAACAACCGCCACCAGTTCAGATCATGTCATCGATCAACAATAATGCGTGCAGACACCCAGAAAAGGAGTGAAAAAGGTTAAGAGGAGCGCCGCGAGGCAGACGGGGACTTTCCAGAAGCATCGTCAAAAATCCTGAATTTGACAGTCGATCTTCAACTTTCTGTCTACCTGCCCTGACATAGTCTGCTCTCGCTGCACTTCTCTCCACATCTGTCTCTATCAGATTTACCTGATCTGTGTACATGTTTTTATTCATTACCATAGCTGCAGCAACACTTGCACTTACTGAGCAGAAGACGCCTGTAATTAGACAAAAAAATGTAGGGATTGAGATGTGATTGTAATGATGAGCGAACATCAGAGGGGGGGATTAGTGGGTGGATGCATGTTCTGCCATGTGGAGAGCCGAGATTTGAAAAATTAATGTTCACCGAGAACTCTCTTTTATGTTTCAAGCACTTAAGTTTATCTTATAAATCCCATCTCCCAAGCTCTCTTTAAGTAGTTTTGTGTTTAGCATCACATCATACGGCTGTGCGAACATTGAATAGCCACAAAAAAGAAAGACCTGAACAAATGAGGGATGAACTCTTTTAAAATCACGTTGAAGCAATTCATGTCTTTGTAGAAGGTTGCCACGAAACACAAAAACCATAATTTGTGAAAATTTCCACCTCAAAGATGATTTAAAGCCAGACTGAGACTATAAATAGTTACTGTTTGCAAACACTCTGCACATCTTCCTCTTTTTAGCACACGTGAGGATTAATAGTGGCAATAAATATTTTACTTTCTCTTGTTGCAGCAGAATGAATCTATGTGGTGAATTGCTGTATTTAGTTTGCAGCACATAGATAGGTTCTTGCTCACATTCATACGGCCCAGAAGGAAAGGTGCTGTGTAAGAGGATTTTATATAAAGATAATTTTATTTCTTAGTGACATGTGGACAGAGTAGAGAAGACCCAACAAAAATTTACAAACAATCCAATAAATTCTAAACATTTTGTGGAAGTAAACGGAAACTTAATCGAATCTCACGCCTCATTAAAACCATGTTTACCCAAGCCACCAGGTAACCTGTGAGCTTAATTTTATTGAAACAGAACCAAGAAAATATTTTTTTATATACGACTCATTTGGCATAATTTGGATATTGCTTTTCCTATTTACTTAGTTTGTTGGTGCCTGAAATTAATGGCAATTTGAGGAGCTGAAACATTTTAGCGTAAGAAAAATGAAAGCAAAAAGAAAACAAGTCTGTCTGTCTGTCATATTTTTTCACAACAGTCTTTGTGCGTTTCCCTTTTGTCTGTCACTGAAAAGACAAAAAAAGTTCTTGAGAATTTGAAGCACTTCAGCTATGTTATCGGAGGAGTTCTTGCAGCATGGATATTCTATATATAACTTCACTGTTGGGACTTCCTTCAGGTGCACTTTAATTAAAGCTCATTAAATCATGTCATTGAGGTCATATTTAATCTTAATGCTCCAAACGTCTGTTTATGACCAGGATTTTCATTTTGAAACTCTTGGCATTTGGTTGGTGTGTACTGTACACTTTGCTGAAGGTCACATCAGGTATTCATGCCTGTGGTTTCACCTGATATTTATCAGACTGGGGAGCGGTACTGCGCGTTGTTACCCATTTAAGCGGCACTTGGTTGCCAGCGGCAAATCACTGGGGGAAAAATGCGTTCCAACTGGATGATGCAATGCTGCATCCTTGTCTCGGTTACTCTCTCATGTCACTCACTATTCATATACTTCTCTCACCGTTTGAATTTCTTTCATTTCTCATTGTGTCTGCATTTTATGGAAAGGCCATTTGGCACAGTGCGAGGGGGAAAATATAGCTCTGATGTTTTTGTAAAAGGTGTGTGTGTTTATGCACAGTGACACATTCCAACAAGATGGAGCTCGAGGCACAGAGATTCCCTCTGGAGTTTCATCACAACACAGTGGTTCATGATGATGGAGATGTTGCACTGTTTGCAGAGAGTGAGCTGTCAGCGTGGGCTCGCATACAGCAACAGTAGCTTAGGCTACAGTTTTGGAAAACATGGAAAGTTCGTGTCGCACTGGCCTCCTACGTTGAACCTCTTGTAACTTATTGTGACACTTGTTGTTGACTTTGAGCTGCACTGCGTGGGTTTGGCTCTGTCCTGGAGGGAAATCAGTCTGTTTGTCTTTGGGAAAACACAACTGCTCTAATTTGGGTCGGCCTGTAACCTGTTGATTAAAGGTGTAATTGTCTGTGGTTTCTCTCCACAACCTCCCCTTCTCACACTTAACCATGAACACATTTTTTTCCAGATTCTGTCACATTTTCTTCGCTTTTCTTTTCTCCACCTTCAGGATTGATTATTGTCGGAAAAAAAATTAAGTCGGAAAAAAATAGCAATATTTGTAAGAAAAACGAAAAGGCCTGAGGTGATCAAGCCAGGAACATTCACATATCAGCTCAGATCAATATTTATGCAACATTTTTATCAGATGGATAGAAAGTTTTAAGACAAACCCAGAACAGCCATTATAACCTTAAACTGCCTTTTGTCCAGTCTAAATCGCTGCATGTGTTTCTTCTTGTTTCAAAGCGCAGACTGATAATAGAGGTGGTTTATTGGATTTCTCAGTAACCTTATTGTCTTCTTTCTACTTCTTCCTTTCCCATGTTCCCCTTTTTTCATTTTTTCCCCATCTCTTTTTCTTTCACCACTTACTTGTCCCGGGTCACCTTTTCATACTTCTATCCTTTCCGTTTTACCTCCCCTCCTTCATGTTGACCTTCTGCTTTTCTTTTTCATACTCTCTTGTCCCCGTTCTATTCTGTTTTTTCTCCTTCTCCTTTATTTTCCAATTCCTCTTTCTCCTATTCATTGTCCGTTGTGCTTCCTTTCATTTTCTCACCTCATTTTTCCTTCTTATTTTCTCATCCCTCTTTTTTCACTTATTTTCATTCTGTCTTTTTTATGCTTTTTTGTCCCATTTCCCTACTTCTCTGTTTCATTTTGATGTTAATTTTCTTCAATTACTTTATATTCTGCTTGAGGTCCTATTTTTCTTCTCTTTTTTTATTTGTGTTAGCCTTCCTTTGCCTTTTTCTCTCACACCTTGATCTTTATTTCTTTATTTCCCCCTCTTGCCTTTCCTAGCTTTCCTGTTCTTTTCATTCTCATCCTCCTGTTTTAACTTTATCATGTCTCTTTTTTGTTCATCCTTTCATCCTCCTCATTCTCACTCTCTTTATTTTTGCCTCTTGCTTTGCTGTATTTGATTGCCTCATGACCATTTGCCACATTTGTTTGGTTAAAGTTCAACAACTAAAGTTTGAAATTTAGGTTGAGTACCTGTTTTATAACATTGCCAATCTTCAAAGATTCTGGCATAATTCTGGAAAATCCAACTGTCTCTTTGTTCCAACCGTTCACCAAAACTTTCACCCTTGATGACATGTAACGACCTTTTAGATAAAATTAATTCTTCATGATACTCAGAGCAGCATTGATTAACATTTATTGAAAATGTTGGTCAAAGTCCACCACAACTTGCTGTCTACAAGTGGCTGGACAACAAACAATATGGGATTGGTATCCTTAATGTTTGGCATCACAATTTAATTTTCACTTGTATGAATAATGTCTTCAGTATTCTCACTACATTTCAAGCAAATGGGGAAGTTTTTAAAATTTTTTTAGTTTTTTTCCCAGTAGTAGAACTTGTGAAGACTAGAATAAGTTAAATACATAGTAGATCTACACTTTAACTCCCAATTTTTAACTTTTCCACTCTAAAAAGAGAAAATAGGTAAAATGCATCATAAGAAGCCCCAAATTAATTTGACATTGGTATCCCTGATAAATCTATGTAAAATTCTGAATGACACGGTATAATACATGGCACACATTCCTTTAAACTCTCCTACACCTGTGTATATAAGACTCAATGTCTCCATTTGTTTCTCTATGCACGAAAGCGAAGGCCATGACTAAATTAATGTAGCTCATATTTATACATGTGTCACTACTCTTGGGCACATTGTCAGTGAGCACACACTTGCATACCTTCACACACTTATGGAGTCACATTCCACAATTTCAGGCATGCATTTCAACAAGCCCCTGTGTGAGCACGAAAGAAGTGAAACCGCCAATTGCAGCACATATATCCTGTACATTTAGAACCTTTTTAAATGGATGCTTTGCTGTCAGGCAAAATGTTTGCTTGTCAGTGGACCCCTCCAATGCTGACAGAGCTTGGCTGACTTCCCAACAGAAGAATATTTGGCAGGTTGTCTGCGAGGCCCCGCAGTTACAATGACACACTCCCCAAACACACACATTCTTCGAGTGGGGTACGCAAACGTCCGTCCTCGCAACTGTGATCGCTCAGGCTGGACATAACATAATGATAGAGAATGGAGGCATTAAAGCAATTTGTTTGATTTAAGTTGTCAAGAAACACTAGGCCTTGGCCTTCTCAGCTGGTTTTGATAGACGCTGCATGTGTGTCCCATGCACTTCATCTCTGGAGGAGAGCTGAAGGGAAACACACACTGTGATGTGATGTGTGGGGGAAGGAGTTTTTATTGTGGGATGTAGTAGCACAAAATTAGAGTGGTTTTTACCCTCTACGTGGTTTTGTAGTGTCACGTCTTTGTGAGTCTCATCTTTCAACTGTTGAATCAAAACATTTATGTTTGTCTGCTAAGATGAACTTCGGATTTTCTGTACCGCACATGCTAGTAAGACTCAATGCGGAGTTCACAAAGAGACTATGTATGAGTAGATTTAAAGTCTTTTGAGTAGTTAGTTGAAATAAGTTCAGTGTTTCGCACTGAATAGATTGTAAATGGTAACTATCCTGTACTTTGACATCACTTTATCCAGTTCAGAAAACCCCAAAGCACTTAAAACTACATTCAGTCATTCACCCATTTGCACACAGATTTTTGTTCAATTACCGTCTTACAGAAGTGAGGTTGCAAAATTGGCTTTACTCTTGCCATACTTCCATAATGGCCAGATTTTAGAAGGGCACAGCCAGTAGGTCCTTGTTATGTTCTTCATAAACTTCTCTAACAAACCACTGCTATCTTTGCCAAACACATTAGTTGCAATTAAATGCAATAACATAAGGTTTTTGAAATGTGACACAATTAGAAAAAGTCTAGGGTCTATGAAAAATTTTGAATTTTCTTATATAGATAATTCATGTCGAAATCTTTCTTTTCTCTAGTAAGTGAGCAAACATGCATTAAACAAGTGTTTCATGGTGATGTCAAGTCAAACACAATAACTTGGACTACAAACAAGGCATTTTAAGAAGCTTTATGAGCTTTTGTTTTTACATTAACAGACAACATTCAACAGGTGAAATAAATTTAAGAATCTACTAAATCTACAAAGGAAAACGGTTGTTTGATGCGGCTCCAACTAAACTTACAACTCTGAAATAACTCCCAGATAAAATTCAACTTCCTTCTGTGAATATCGTGCAAAACTGCATCTGTCTGGTTTTGTATCCAAATGTTTCAAGTTTTGCGCCAACCTCTTGTGTTGTGAGTGTACATTGCCATTATGTAATGTGTGCTGTGTGTCTCTGTATAAAGTACCCTCTCACTTTCTCTTGTAATTGATGTAAATATAAATGAAAATGCCAGAATGCAAAGTAAAAGCATGAGTGGAGCGTCACAGGTAATTACACTGAGTCGCAGAGTGTGATTGAACTTGATTAAACCTCCTCATGGTGTTTGTGCACGTCATGAGGGAAATAGAGGCCCAGTGTTCTAGGATCTCAGCTTTAAATAAGGGGTCTTTATCTACTCGTGTGTGCGTGTGCGTGAATGTGTAGCGCTGGTGTGAACGTACTAAAGGGTTGGAGTTTTTTTTCCTCCATTTAAATGTGGCCCACGCGGCTCGCACCAGGTGTGGTGACACCTAACCAGCTTTAAAACCGCCATGCCTGATTGGAAGCTTAAGGCCAAGCTGGCACACACTCAACCTTACGCACTCACAGCACACGGTGTCGCCCATACACTCGGGCCTTCTCAAAGCCATTTCTAATTTAAATTTAATCTCCCACAAAGCGTTTATTAAGTTCACTCTTTTCGCCATTTGCTTTGGAAGGAGGGATTCTGGGAGTTGTAGTAGGAATTTTAGAAAAAGTCTGATTTGCTATTGTCTCTAGAAAAACCATTTTAAGTTTAAAGTACATTTTGTTTAGCATAATTTTTGGGGTTGTTTTTTTGAAAATTGTGTAGTAACAGCTTTGTGTCATGACCCCAAATATTAACGTATAACAACATGATTCATTGCTGTTCTTAATGTGTCCTATTGTTGCAGCAACAATGTCTTTATATTTTTTACAGTTATGGTCCTCTACATTTATTTCATTAAAGGAAGTTACAGTTGTTTTGGCATTTTTTCTGTTGGGTCAATACAGGACATGGGAGTTAAATTGGGGCATCATGTGTGGGGGTTTGCTGCTGGAGGGACTGGTACACTTTGCATAATTTCATGAGTGAAGAATAATATGTTCAAATATTGAAGCAAAGTTTCAAGGCCTTTGTTAAGAAGTTAAAACTTGAGTGCTAATGAGTCTTTCAAATGTACAACGACCCTGAATATACAAGCAAATTAGTTGCAATGGTGTGAAACTTCAGCCTACAAAACCATCATGGTGGAAATAAAAATAGTTTTTGTACCCCTAACTGACGTAATATAAGAAAAGTTTGCTGTAGTCCAATTTAATGGCAGGCAGTGAGAAAATAAAGTAAGTTTTTGTTCAATGTATGTATATATCATTTCAACTCTTTGTTTAACCTTCTTTTCACAGAACTTTCTTTTACTCTTTTGGATATCTCTGTAATCTTAAGTACAAAGTGTGTTTATGCATAGTGATCATGCATGGTGCAAAGGAGACATTGTTTCCTTGGTGCATTCTGATTTTTTTCTGCCTTCATTTTGAATTTTACAGCTCAAAACCAAAATTCTGATTGTGTATTCTGCAGGAATAAGGAGAAACTTCAGTTTTTTTGGTACAAATCTTATTATTGGTATTGAAAATGTCTCATTTTTTCCCCCTCGTTTTGTTCCCAGATTTCCTTTGACTTGGCTGAATACACAGCTAATGTGGATGGTGTGGGCACATTGCGTCTCCTGGATGCAATCAAGACGTGTGGTCTGACCAGCAGCGTCAAATTCTACCAGGCTTCCACCAGTGAGCTGTATGGCAAAGTCCAGGAGATCCCACAGAAGGAAACCACACCTTTTTATCCCCGCTCACCTTACGGTACAACTAACTAATGCACCAAACACTGCATATTCACGTGGCAGCAAGCATGAAATATGTTCTCTGTTTACATTTGTCAGGGATTGCACGTGATCATTTAAACACATACAAATTGCATGAAATCTCCTGCACTTTATCTTTTTTATGAATAAACATCCTTATGAATGTGTGTGAGTGAATAGAGAAGTGCTTTATAGTTCTAACTCCCTTTGAGTTTGCTTCACACCCTGAGGCCAAACGTCGGATTGAAGACTGGAGAGGCTTTCTTTTTAACAAAGACACCTTTATATCCACAGCACTCAGCACTCACTTTCAGCTTACACACACACACACGCGCACCCGTAAACACAGGCTGCACACGTGTGTTAGCGATCAGGTTTAATGTTCTCTGTTGTCTCAGTGCTCTCCCGCCTGACTCTTTCCCCATCTGTCAGCGCTCAATCTGAAGCTGAATAGGAGGCGCGTACTGAGCTGCTCCTCCATTAATTAGATCTGAGAAGTTGGAGGCAGAGGTTGCCATGGTGAACTCCCTTCACCTCAAGTGTACATCTTGGCCTATGGCTTAATCAACAGGCACCTCCCTTCATTCGCTTTGGTATTTGACTCATTACAGGAGAAGGGAGGATGAGGAGGAGTTTGGTTAAAGATGGTGCTGCTCTTGGTCAATCACAGTTTCAGATTCACACTCCTGAAAGAAGGAAAAGTTCTGTTGATGTTCTATATTTAACTCCAGGATGTGGTTTTATGGTCTTTCTCAGCAGTTTTAACTGAAGAAGCATTTCTCTCTCTCTCTGCTTTTTACTTTGCTACATTAGTTTAAGCAACTTTTTTATTGACTGGTTTCAGTTTTTTGTTTTAGTTTAATAAGTAAAGAAAACTTTGTTATAAAATTGGATCTTTCAGTTGAATTAAAAATCTCATTATTTTCAAAACAATATAAACTTATAAAGTTTACATAGACATAAAATTAACATTAACCTGAAATATTCATGGTAGCTATTTTTGCAACCTACATTAATCTGCCCATTGCCTGTCACAAAATCAAAATAATATACTTTGAAGTTTGTACTAACAATGTGATAAAGCTGTAGAAACACTGCTTTTTAAACGCTACTTTAAAAAGTAGTGTTTATCTGGCTGTAGATAAATAGATTTTTTTTTTTACCCTTTAGCTTAATCCAAAATACTTTGTGCCTTCCAAAAATATTGAGTCCTTTAAATATTTCTCTGGGTTGAATTTAAGAATTTAAGTTTCATGGGTATCAACATGTTTTCCGATAAATATTATTTTCAACTTTTGGAATGATGGAGCATTGTGAGAGGCCCTGTTTGCATAGCTCAACAATCCTGTCATGTTTGAAAAAGCCTTTCCTGCCTTTGCTATGACAGGGTCATGAAAGTGTGAATCCTTGATAGAATATAACGTGAAAGTCAAATATATAAACAGATTTTCCCGTTTCAAGGCCATGCTTTTCAACTGTACATAAGCCGATAAACACCCTTTCTCAATTTAATTTACCTACTCTTTAGTTTTTATCCTCTTTTTTTTTTTTTTTTTTTGCATTCTGCAGTTGTGCTTGCTACCTGCATTTGAGGCACAAGCACACACCATACCACAAAATGCAAATACTTTTGTTTAATATTATTATTATTATTTTCAATAAGTCTTGAATGGGCAAACCAAGGGCTAATGTTATACTGAGGAAGGCTGTATTTGGTACTCCATTTGTTTTTATTGACAGAGTACAAACCTGCAGTAGGAGGACCTCCAAACAAAATTTAAGGATGTTTTTAGGCTGAAATATAAATACTGTATATTATTTGTGTAATATTTCCTGTTTTCCTTCACTATCTCCTGTTCCACTTCTGTTTGTCCTCTCAGGAGCTGCTAAGCTTTATGCCTACTGGATTGTGGTAAACTTCCGTGAAGCCTACAACATGTTTGCTGTCAACGGAATCCTGTTTAACCATGAGAGTCCGAGGAGAGGTCAGTGAAAACCATGACTTCTATTTACTTTGACCTGTAAAACAATGTAACTGAAAAATACACTCCTTATTGCCAAATTATTGGGTTAACCATCCAAACTGTGAATTGACTCAATCCAATTACTTTCATATCCATATGTAATAAAACCCAGAGGGGGCAAGCTGATGACAAGGAGGATGGTACATAGAGGTTGCCAATTTTCTGCTGAGTCAACAGATATGGTTCTATGTACTTTTTATGATTGTCTGTTTGGCTCAACAACAGTGCTCAGAGAGATTCATTAAATGGGTTTATATGGTTGAGCAGATGCATACAATCCTGTCATCACCAAGTGAAAAGTGTCAGATCCACTGGTGTAAAGCTCAACCTTACCGGGCCCTAAAGCATTCATGACATCTTCTGGAGTGACCTAATATTTATGCCTCTCTGGCAGTACAGTCTGGGTTTGACATTTGCCAAGAGAAAGGCACTTGTCTAACTTTTGTGTGCCAAGTATAAAGTTCAGTTTAGAAAGCATTGTGGTATGGGTCTGTTTTTCGTTTTTTCAAGGAAGGTACTCTTAATGTTTACAAGCATACCTGGACATTTTGGACAATTTCATGCTTTTTTTGGCACAGTTTGGGGATGGTCCCTTGTGTTCTAACTGATGGTTGCCAGTACAGAAAATAAGGTTCTAACCTCAAACTGTTGGAGCTCCTTTGGGATAATTTTAGAGTGGATAGTGACCAAGACCATCTCATCGAAAATCAGCACCTGATCTTCTGGAAATGGTCAAAAGTTCCCCTAAAAACATCTTTTTATAAATGTGAAGCTGTTTTATGTGCAAAGGGTGGACCAGAACCATACTAAATTCTTTGCACTAAGCAAGAGATGTAATTGAAGTTCAGATGTTTAACCCAAGACAAGTAACCCAGTACTTTTGGCAAAATAGTTAGATCAGTTAGACAGTTACAGTTACTCTGTTTTGACTTGTTTCAACATAATATTGGAGCATTGAACAGCCTTAATGTTCAGTGTTCCAGATGGTGATCCAGATGGTACTACAGATATTTAGAATAATTTTCAGCAGCACCAGTGAAGTAAATTAATGTATGAAACCAGATAGAAAGATTTAACCTAAACAGATGAACAACATCAACATAAATGCCTCAAATTTTTAACAGTGGAGACTGAATACAAGGATAATTCTTTTACAATGTTCATGTGTGACAAAATGACAAAGTGTGAAGCCCCTGACAACACTTAACCTCAATAAAAAGTTAAAGCCACAATAGTAATAGTACATAGTAAAACATAAATAAATCCATTGTTAGATTGTGAAAAAGTATCCACTTACACACTCCATATACAGTCCTAATGATCCACAGGTGAGGCTAGGTTTCTTATAGCCACTTGGCACACACTCATACACGTTCTGACACATAGTGAACGGTTTGTGGTCATATTTTTAATATGTGCTGCAGGCCCTAAGGGTCGCAGGCGCTGCTTTAACCCGATTTACACGCCACTGTGACTCAAAATTAATAACACATGACTGGAGCCCTGAAACTATGCCCAGGTCAGCCGTTCAGGTGTTTATGATTTATCCCCTAATGAAGGCACTGGCCACGACCCCGACCAGAGTCAGGGGTCATCCGGTAAACTCTAATGGGTTAGCACAGACAGATAGATGTGGGAACTAGTGTGGGTTACTGGCAGTTCAGTAGAGATGATGAGGTCCCTACAGGAAGAGGGTTTGAAAGACAAAATCAACAATACTTAAGATAAAGTTAGGTTTTTAATGTTGGTAAAATGTCATCTACCAGTGAATTTCTTTTAGATATAAAACCGGTCTGAATGCTTGTGAAATTTCAGGATTAGAGCTGTGCGAGCTTGTTAAACACACAGACATGACCTTTTAAGGACAAGGCTTGCTTCCCTCTGATAACATGATATCAGCTTTTTGGTTTATATCAGCTCTTTATTGTCTACCTGCCTATTCTTACCACACATGCACCTTTCCCTCTTTTTCCTCCCTCTTGTTTTAGTCCTCCTTTTTTCCTAATAGTCACTATAAGTCTCCTTATAGTCTCCAGTGGGCCTTTAGGTTTCACTCTTATCACCTCTATTTTCAGACAAGTTTGATGTTGCTCATGTAGGAGGAACGCGGTGCGTTCCATAGTGCAGTGTAGTGCTTATCTTGGCCCAGATGACCAGTGTTTACCCAAGCCCCCAGGGTGCATCATGACCCTGTTGGTGCCACACTGAAGAGACACTTGGCTCTGCGTTCTGCTACTCGCAAGATAACTCTTTTCTTTAAGAGTTTGTCCTTTTGAGGTGCAAAATCTTCCTGCCATGTTTGTACTTTGCTTTGATTGTAGGGTTGTACGTTTAATCATATACTTTGATATGTATAGTTATACTTTATGCTAACTGGATATTACAAACATCTAATTTTGGCTTTAGTGTAGTAAATGTACCATAAACAAAAGCATGATTACTAAGCAGAACTTTGTTGTTGTTCTTTTGTTGCTTTTTTGTCAGCGGAAAGTATACATATTTTATATATATATATATATATATATTGTTTATTATATAAATATAGTATACATGTATATATGTAGTAAACTGAAACTACATTATTGTTTTGCTCTATGATGTTCTTGTCTGTGTGTTTCATAGATTATATTCTTTCATTACAGCCAAACTATCTCCACACAGAAGACACAGGCAGTGATGGCATAGTTACTTTGAAAACGTAACTTTAATCAGATTACTGACTACTCCTTGAAAAAGTAGCTTAGTTA